>JAKRRZ010000832.1:0-15826 GCA_022627015.2 Podosphaera aphanis | reverse complement strand
CCTGATATATTAAGGGATCCCTATATTAATTGCCCAAAAAGTTTAATCTAAGCTTATCGCTTAAAATTCTTAAAGGCTGCTTGCTACACGTGATCGCAGATTTTGCGATCTTGATTACGGGCCGTTCATCGCTCCTACGAGCTCAAAGAAATTAGTAGAGCCATCTATCCCTGGGATCGATTAATGCCTGTAAACTTGTAGAGTTGTTCAAAATCATTCGATCAGGTGACGCGTAAATGTGCCAAGACTTCTTGACCAGCTCAGGGATATGAGGTAATGCCAAGGAATATTGACCAGCTCAGTGAGTGGATTGGCCAACTCGGTGATCTTGTTCAACAGGAATAGGTCCAGCTCTCCCCTCGACTTGGGCTTTTGAGCTTCGACCGTGTATGAAAAATATCATGAATCTCACGTCTCGGAAAACCGTGGCCATGACCGTTCATTTGTCCGACGGTCGATATTATGCAATGTCGCAGAGCTTTCTGCACGACGAAGGTAACAATGGTACTGTGACGTGTAGAGACAAGAGGTTCAATCAGGAAAGTTTCATCGCTTTCAATGCTGGACCGTACCCGAGGAGTTATCGATTGACTTTGTTCCTGAAACACCGACATCGATGAAATACAATCCGCGTCTCCTCGTGGCCATAGTTGATTTTGATTCATTAATAAATAAATAGGTGTATAAATGAGATGTTTAGGCAAACCCAGACGGTGGGAAATCTTACTCGATGCTTCTACGATTGTCACAATTTCATTCATCCTTGATATAATTTCAGTTGTAGCTCCAGGCAGTAAAATTTGATTGAGGCCTCTTAAGGGTGTTTCATCCTCAAAAATTGGAGATGAAACGATAGATCAAGTGATGTAGGTGCTCTATAAAGCCTTCATTCCTCATTCACGATATAAATCGGTGTTGGTACTTCCTGCGGCTAAGCTAGTCCTGAAAATAGGTCTCTTTCCAGGTCCTAATCTATTTCTTCTTTCGTTTAGTTCCCATGGTCATCCGATAAAGTGAGTCTCAGCTGTAAGAGCAAGGTCACTAGATCCAGGGGGAAAAGGTCTCTCAAGCTTATCAGACGACCTGCACAAGAACGAGCCAGGATGGCCTTATTTCAACAGGGAATAGACTTCCAGAAAATCGAAGAAAACAAACCGAGAATAATTCGAAATCAGCGACTAAGTTTGGTTTGAGGAATAGTAATACTTCCACTTGTCTGGGAATCCTTCATAGGTCAATACAAAGCATTCGAGTGTTGAGATTCACTTCGATATCCTTGAGGCCTAGTCATTGGAGGCTTCCTAAAAATTTTGCCTTCTTCCCACGACCAAGAGATATGCTACTACTTTTGTGGAAGATCAGGAGCGTTTGGTTACTTATACGTGGATTGTACAAGTTGAAAGAAGGCGTCCAGGTTCGGAGAAAGGATCTCGTCGCATGGGAACACCCCAAAGAACCCAACAGGCCATCGTGTGATAACTGAGAGCGCTAATTTTTCTCTTTAAATCAAAATTTGGTCACAGCTGAAACTATCGAACTCCTCCACTTTCCCATGATACTGGGTGCTGGGTGAAAACGCTCAGCATACTTGCTACAAAGAGAAGTACTATCGAGACAAAGTTGGCCAGCAAACTCCTAGACCGAAATCAAACCTCGCACGATTCCTTCGTCCCAATCTCGAGACTGATTCAAAACGCTACCTTATCCTCTCCCACCAAATCCTCCCCACTCAAAAACCACGCTATTGCAAGCCCTCCTTGCAGTGATCCGATCTTCAGTCGAGCGCCTGATTCGGAGACCTTTGACACATGAAATAAGTGAATGAACGTATATTAGGAGAGGTATAGAGTTCGAACGGCTCTGCAGAGACAATGACTTGCGATAACTGTATCTTGGCAGATGGAGTCAGAGCGAAAGCGGGATGTTGCATTATACAGTGGGGGAGGCGTCCAATTTCACAGGATAGAATCTGAGCTAGCAACTCAACTTTAGACGGGCTTCAGATGAAGAGGAAAGGAAATCATCCTTGGCTGTGAGTTCTCCAGAGGCAGCAATGGATGCATTTCAATCCTTCTGTAAATAGGAAGGTTTCAATTGGCTGTTGACTGAAAAAAAAAGCATTCAAGAATCAGTCAATGAGGCACTTATCGCTCGGCATTCTAAATATCCGAAAGATGCCATTCCCATCTCTGGAATGTTTTTTGAAGGAACGTTCAGTTCTTTACATATCTTAATCCAGGACCTGTTTAATCTGACGTATTACCCCTCAGGAGGCCAAGAAATATACATGTTTGTACATAGACTTCTTTGATTAAGAGGAGACTACTTTTACAGTCAAAAAAAATCGTCATTTAAAAGTTTACAAGCGTTTTGTATTAAGGTAATCTCATTCTATCATTTGGTCATCCATAGAAATTTCCGTGGAAACGGCGGGAGGAGCGGTGGTAGGAGCGGGAGCTTCATTCGAATCGACGTTTTTCCCGATCCAGTAGTCTTCCATTTCCGCGTCAAGCTCTTCCTGGGTTTTTCTAGGTCTTGCAAATCTGGGCTGTCTGTCTCCTCCAGGGCCACCACCTCCACTGCGATCTCCCCTTACTCTCCTTAAGCCAGGTCTGCGGCCATCTCTTCTACGTGGACGAGGGCTACGTGAGTAGCGTTCACGACCAGGTGTGTATCTGTCGATATTTGAGCCCGAAATACCATAGCTTGAATTTCGTGATTCTGAACTCTGATGCGCTTGCTTTGGTGGCAGTGTTACGCGATCAAATAAAGAGCCACGTGGAGCATTTGTTGTATTTCGACGTGTTCCAGAGGGACCAGACGGAATGGAGATGAGATGGATCGGTTGTCCTATTATGCGATGAGAATTGTGAAATTTGGTCTGTGGGTTAGGTTTTACCTTTCGCATTTGCGCCATCAAACTCACGAATTGCCTTCTTTGCATGATAAGAAGATTCGTAGGTTACATAAGCTATTCCCTCGGAGCGACCGGCACGGTCATATACGAGAGATAGCGAAAGTACAGGTCCAATTCTATTAAACAAATCCTGGATTGTAAATCAGCTTGTTGGTAAAGAATTTCTTGCAGGCATAGCTAACATCTAAGTCTTCCTCGGTTAAGTCGTAATGAAGGTTTTCGACCCTTAATTTCGCACTTGGCATATCACTAAATGATGGTCAGAATCACGATGATCATACCGAAACTTCAGGACCAACTAATCGGGTTGTGGTGAAGGGCGTCTATTATAGCGGCCAGGTGGTCGGCCGGCTACAGGATCATCGTCAGAGAAAAATCTCGGTCCTTGATAGGATGCGTACTGTTATCATCGAATTTATCGTGAACCCATTCTCTGCGAGTCGTCAGGTTGATGTTAGGATTATGAATTTAGAGGGCATACGAATCTATGTTTCGACTACTGTCTCGTATCGACTGTTTATAGCAGAGGAGGCTTGGGTTAGCTGAATTATTCAAGTGATATACTTCTCCACACCGAATTGCACGGCGTCGAGTACAGTGGATTCAATTATGACGAGTTCCCAAGACTTCTGAAGGATTCAGATGCATGAGGAATGAGGAGGAGGTGTATGCACCTAGAACATAAATTCTATCAGCTAACGCTACAGTTGATCGTGTAAAACAAAAAGGTTGCAAACCTTTCTTACGCCGTAGCGGGAGTAATTATTGCGTTCAGGTCTGCGACCACCGCGTCGTCCTTTATACCGTAAATCGCCCTGAAGAATTGTTAGTTCAGGAGGTGCGAATCAGCAAAATAGCCGATTGCCTACGCGGTGTTCAGCTACGATTTCATCGAGAGCTCTATCCATATTCGAGTTGTGAAAGATGCAGGATTTCTTCGTGATTTCAGGTGTTTGTTCATGGATGACACTAATGTTTGATGGACATAGTTAGACGTACATGTAGCTCTTGGCCGCGACGCACTAGGCTATTTTAAGAGAAGGACGCGCTTGTTCGAGATCCTATTGGATCAAGGGAGGAACTTGTGGGTCCCCAAAACAGGGATCAGGAGGAAACATCTGACAGTAATTAAGGAATTTCCTGGGATACGCCACCAACCAACCATTAACGTCCATACATATATGTAGACGTTGATTATTAAGTCTTTACACTCTGTTCTTTCTATTGTAATTACATGATATAGTTATTGGGTGAGGTGAGGAGTAGCCAGCCATCTTAGAAGACTTGGCTACTCTACTAGGACTCCAAAACTCGCCCAACTCAATAACAACTACCGGTGGTCTTCATTTTAGTGCGAGAAGATGTGTATGACTGACAGAACTATGAACATTGTTCTAGGGTCTAGTCAGAAGTGAGCATGCGAATATCCTCTTTCCTGATTCCTTTATCACACGCGTAGCTGCACAGATAGGGAAACAGATACATGTAATTTATGCCTTTCAGTTACATGTAACTAACCAACGACAGTAATTAAATAACACACAACACTCTGTGCGACACAAGTTTGTAAGATATTTCTCAGGTACATGTGTGCATGTGTACAATTTAATATCACTCGCACTGTTGCCGGCCAGAGTACGAGACTCGGTACAGTTTATTCATACCATCTCACCCAGTTTGATTTCTTCGCACATCAGATCAGTAATTCATTCCATCTCGCATACAACTTTCGGCCGCCCTGAGTCAAATGAGTCCGATAACTATATTACAAGCTTGCCGAAACTCATAAATTACGTGAAAGATGAGAGAGTTTATGAAACTCAGGTAGCATTCTATGATTCGCGATCGACGGACAAAGCCATGAAGGCCTACGGACGACGTGCAACCATCCCTACGGAGACGCAAGATCTCCGAACGCGTACGCTCCCCTCAGTCGCTGGAACGAAGATTATCAAACCTTGACACTGAAACACGCATACTGGAGACGAATTCTCCAGTACCATTGTCGGGTTACGCCGCCTCGCTTCTCTCCTCAACCGTGGATACCTGCCCAAGGCAAAATACCGGTTAAACCCCCAGACATTTCAGTATGCTTCAGTATTCCGTCTCTCACGACGGCGCGGAAGTGATCACAAGACATCCTCGTTTCTTGCCATAGCAGGTGTTCAGGCCGCAGGACATTCAACTCGGACACGATCCAGATGGCGGTCCACGACACCGATCTTTCGTTGGTCGAGGTCTTGGCACGTACAACGCTCACTCGAAGTTAGAGATCTTCCTCATTAATGATTCCTGGTTCAGAAATGCTTCCCTCCCACCATCTCCTACATTTCTGTCCTTCGTCTCCGACTCTCGTCGAATGCGACTCTTCTTAGCTATCTCAGATATACAGCTAACATACTGAACGTTTACAGCCGGAACCGCGTGAAGGTGAAGAGTTGGACTTTGACAGCCGATGTTGTCATTCTTTGGGATATAATTAAATAGAAGTTTGGCAGACTTCAATAACGTGAACTTTCGAGGGAGAATTGTATAGTAGAATAAACCCACTTAATCCTCCGATGGGAGGACGAAAAAATGAGAATTCAACACCTGACGACATGAAATATCTAGACAATCACTCACGTTTTTGATGCTATAATTGTAGACATACACGTTTTGATCATCCTACTGAAGATACTGTGGTTAGAAAACACTAGGGACAAACATGGCTGCACAAAGATAAATCCTTTTCGGCTTTCACGGTCAAACCACGAAATAAGCGCAGTACAACTTAACTGATTAAGGACGTGAAAGCAGTTGTTTAAATCTCTATACCATAGAGCTTCTCGTCAAATGGAGCCTAATTACGACATTGACAGAGATATTTCATGTTGTCTTATGAACATCACGGTCAGGTCGAAAGAGTGCTTCAGAGTTCATTCTGCGTAATCGAGATGAAAGATTGCTTTGCGAATAGCTCCTCTGCAGAGATCGAGGCTGTACAAAAAGCGTTGAGCAGTACGTGAACGATGTTCGGGATCTAATTTAAAGGGGTATAGATCTCCAGCTCGAGCGGCGGACTCTCTTTCTTCCCCGGGAAGATCAACTCAAGGAGCCTGAGCTTGAGCGGGATCTCGACCCAAAGGACATCAACCAAAGAATCTTCGCTTTTAGTCCGAATGTCGTGAACTTTCTCTTCATTCCAGTCGAAATATTGTCTGAATGCCGGGCTATAGACGACATAGTGGCCACAGGATACCGTTCGTTGAGTCTTAGCTAATACTGAGCCAAGCAAGAGAGATGCTCTCTAACCAAGGAGTAGCATCAACACCCTTAAACTCTGCGACTACAGAGTACTTTGGGATATCAGCCGTTACAATGCATCTTCTGCCAGAAACATGCCCCCCCCTGCTAAATATGCCATCCTAAAGCCCACTCGTAATTCCAAGCTTCAATGATGATCTTCCCGGTTTAAGGATTGTCGGCATTCACAGAACCAAAAAATCCAGATATTTAATATGTTATACACTTTATATTCCATAAATTAAACACTCAAGCTAATTATCAAAGAAATAGAAGCAGGAGACAAATACTTCACGTGAAAAAGCCCTACTGTAAACAACTCTCTGGTGTTAGCTTGCAAGGATAGCGGCTCACCGATCTCTACTAGGGATATCCACTTGAAGGCATCAAATTTTCCCGTTGCTAACGAGAATTTCATTCTTACAAGTACAAGTGATTCATTTCAAATCTTTTACAGTTTGTTGATTTCTTCCGCAAGCCATCTCTTTAGATAAAGGGGGAGTAGAGTCAACTTCTTGGCCTCTGTAAACTTGCTTGTTAAAGCTACCTTTCAACCTCAACATACCTGACTGTCGTTCCCTAACGCAAGTTTCTCGAGAGCATTTACTGCTTCGAAGTCGCCTAACTGCTTCATTGCCAGTGTATCGTCCATTTCCAGCTGCTGTGAGGACCTAAAATTTTCAGAAGCATAAGGTCTTCCAAAGCTGTAAATCATGCTGCTATTGGTCCGTCGTATCTAAACTGAAAGGGCTTAATTCTACCATCGACCCTGGTATCACTTTCCTCCCTTTCGAGCTTTTTTATTAAGGCTGATGATTGTGTCCATGCCAAAATTCACGAATGAAATAGACAAGCCATGGCAGAGTAGCTGGGTGTATCAAAACAAATTCCCACAAATGCTCTCCGTTTGATTGTCCTGCTTTAGTATAAGTTTATGGTGAATTCGAGATAAACCTTGATTGAGCTAGAGTGAGGCATAAATATAAGTATGCCGTCGCAGCAATCATGTTCACCTGACGTAAAATCCCTTGTTCCTCTCACTGCTAAATTTCTCAAGTATTCAATTCGTAAAATCTGAAGATCTATCGCTGAAACATGACTCGAGCGACTTACTTCCTTTTTCATCTTCTACTAGAGTTAAGGTGGAAGTTCTCGTCGAAATTTCATCTTTTTCATCAAGTTGTAAGGTCCCATCATTACTGTTTGTCAGCTCCTCTTCTTCATCTTCCATGTCGACAACCCACCTTAACTAAAATACTTTAGATCTATTTATTATCAAATAATTGTTCAGAGAAAACAGCAAGGATGTCATAGCCCCACGTTTTATGCTTTAGAGGAAGACTAAGTTACATTCCTAGCAGAAAAGGCTGTATCTTCATCAAAATTCATGCAGGATTTGGAATATACTTGCGGGGAGTAGGAAGCTGGGAAAATTCTTCACACATGTGGTGTTTCGGCGGCAAGTTTTGAAACTCACCACTCGTTCCGATGATCATTCTGAGAAGTAATATCTATCTTTGACTTTAGCACTTGGGGCACTACGCTTGCAAAACAACACCCAATCGACCAGATGGACGAGTAAATTAGTGAAAAATGTCATATTTGAATATGAATTGATGATTCTACTGTTGTTTTCGGGACAGAATTTCTCTCGAGGTTTATCCAACATGTTCAAGCCTTTTATTGTCCTGGAGCGTAGCAGATAATGTGAGCCCTAGGCCTTGATATGGAAATAAGTAATGATAACACAAATGAAACTCATCAATGCAATCAAAGTGTATTTACTCCCTGGAGCGATTTTTTCCTGTTTGATCGGGTGTTATAGTGTGCATGATAAAATGGCGACTAAAATTCCTTAGCTCAGTGTTCCGCCCGCCCGATCATTTTTGATTATTGTGACGAGCCCTAAATTAGTTGGGCTCATAATATATTTATCAAAATGGAAAAATATGTTAAGTTCTTAGATATCACGCGCGTGGAAATTTTGAGAGGGGCGATTGGAATTTTGAAGGTTTGCGAATTTTTGAACAAGAGAATAGAGTTATCAGTCATTCTTCTTTTGGCCACTTCTTGTTATAATTTTTTCACATCTCTAATGAAGGTAAAAGAGTCAGTCGTAATTTTAATCTAATACTCATTAGCATATTGCAAACTTGGTTGATGATGATACATACATATATTTTGTCCCCCCCAAATATAGGTGATAATTACTGCCAGTTAACAAAAATTTCAAAATGGCATCCATAAAAGAACAGCTTTTACAGAAGAGGCTAGGAATTAACAGATTAATAAACCTAAGATTTCTACCAATATAGCCAGTTCTAGGATTCTTATCGCAGCCTAGAGATGAGATGTTTATTTAAAGTTGGGACTCATAATTTTAGGGGTCTCTCGAGTCAATTATTTGAATAAAAGAATAGGGTATATCAATTTTTGTCGACCCACCCAGGGTAGAATTTAAAAACATGCCATTTCGAGAGACGCACCCGAATCTCTCTGGAATCAATATGCTGTCAGAGTTGCTACACAGCAACTGATTTTCATCACTATTCGGGAGAGTTCCGAGTATGAACTGATTGCCTAGGAAAGCTTTTTTGTGTTTCGAATCAAAACTCTGATCATTTTCCATGTGAAAGAACTGAATAAATGCACCTTTCGACACCAAGTCTTGAAGACCTGCTTTTTTTTTCTCGTCACCGGAATCATTAGTTTCAAAGTTATCGAAGGGAGATGCAGTCGACTCCCGAAACATTATCTCAGGATCGAGTGCAAGAAGACCTTGTTTAGGCCCCCAGCCACCACCACCACTAACTACCACGAGTTAAATTAGATGACTGTAGTCCTTCGGTTGAAAGTGGAAAAAACATACCAACTCGGCAAAGTTTGGCTCCTTTTTTCAGTAAGTTGCCTACAGTAATGTAGGCTTTAGTGTCGCAGCCCGGGGCTAATGATACCTTTCTTATCTCTTCGGAGTCTATATGAGAAGGGATGATCAAGGCCCAGACACTATGATCCGTGGGTAAGGATTTAGATTTGTGCGCCTGCATCACAGCAGCCTCAAGTTCTTGTGATGCAGGGATTTTTTTTTTTCCATCTATGTTGAGGCTCCTCACAATATTGCCAAGTCCTGATTCAATCAATCGAGGAAGAGTTAAAGGAGACACCGGGATTTTTAGGAAGTAGTCCGTTTGAGAAGTAAGAAGATTGATAGAGACACTGTCGCGATGAGAAGATGCTCTGATTGAATTTACACTTTCCTCTGTTTTTCGCCACCTAGAAATTAAGAGAGTCGAGCGTCTTCCGTTTGTAAAAATTGTATTTGCTAGAGGAACTGTAACTTTGTAGGACGATGATAAACTTTTATCACATTTGTGCTGAAAAATTAGACTCGATAGTTCTTTTGAATCTGTCGACAGTTCTGAGGTAGGCCATAGCTCTTGGGCAGAGGTTATTGCGGAGCCATAAAGAATAGATAGTCCTTGGAGGTCGGATTCTTCATGCTCAGAGCGCTCTTGTTTTATATCTAGGAATTTAGCATGAAAAGATTCGAAGAGATCAAATATTGACATTAGACGAAGACTAATGTGATGCACTTACGTGGAGGAAGTCCATCTACACATGCTCCTATCACATCTATCTCATATTGAGTTCTATTAAGGTTGGATAACTTTATCCCCTTCAGAAGGCTTTGTATACTGGAAGGTTCTAGCCATGATACATGACTTGGGGTAGCAAGTATCACTAAACTGACATTTTGTATGTCTTTTCTCTCGGATTCTTCCTTTCCTTTTTCACTTGAGGCTATATATTCGATAATATCTTTTTCAATAAGTCCTCTCTGCATGGGTTTCAGAGGGATTTGTGGTAAATTTCATCAAGTACTTACATTTATCTCTTGAGAGGCCTTGATAGTCATGCATATAGCTGAGTTGATATTTTTCGATGAAGAATCATGTTGTTGATCATATTTTTTACCCTCAGCACTGGTGGTTAAACAGCATCCACCAAATGTGTTCACCGAAACGAACCGTGGAAGACCAGAAGTGTAAATGAAAGCAAACGACCTACGCACCTGTCTACTCAGCAAGGCTGGAAACATTTGAAAATGGATAGATGAAAAAGAGAAGATGATTGGATGTACAGTCGACAGTAAGTACTTCAAAAGAAGCTTGGTTTTTCGTTTGATCCGCACCTGATCCTTATTATGTGTACGGCTTTCACCAGTTTCGCTCTGTAGAGGGAGTCAAATATCAAATAAAGGGGGTCTATCTACGAATTTTCAGTACATCAACCACCTTTCTTCTTGCTTAATTAATTTCTTTACCGGTACACCGGTTAGGTATCTCCAATTGGATTGACTCAAACACCAACAGAACTTGCGCCTTCAAGATTCATTTAAATCATAATCTAAAACTAAATTCTTGTGCATGAGAGACCTATCTGTAACATTTGTGTTTTTTATTTTGATTTAAATCGGCATGGAAGGAACAGATCGGGTTCGAAAATGGGATACTTTGCACGGCAGCCCGCAAACTTGTAACAATTAATTGAACGGAAACCCTTTATAGCGATATCAGGGTCAAAAAGTGTTTCATTTTAACGATATCTGAGACAAAAACTATTGTCACTGTCAGTCTTTTATTACGGTATAAGGCGATTAAATTTCTGCTCAAGCTCGGCCTACTCTACGGTCTATGCGCAAACTCGCCTAATATGTGAGACGGACAAAATTTTCCTAAAAATTGCAACCCCAGCCTGAAAACATATAGCCCGTTAACAGTTCTTCGAACGCCACGGTTGGAGTGAACCGCATCCGGCAGCACCATTAGCCTCTTATCAATGTGTGTATATTTTAGGAAATTATTGTCGCTCATTGAGCGTTAAACCTCCTACATCTGATGTAAAAGGATAAAAAAGCAACGGTGCTCCAGGGTAATGTTAATGGCAGGAATTACCTCATCACGTAACGCAGAAGCCTTTACGAATCTCACGAATTTTTTCCGATCATTGCCCTGGAGTACTGAAAATATCCAAATTGCTAAAAGGAGTTTTATTATCTTTTAACTAAAGGACCAAGCCTCTCAAGCGTGCTCCTTCTCTTCGGCGTGCGGGTTATACTGAGCTCCCTTCATCTTCTGAACTCTTCAGTCAATCTAATTGCTGAATATCTCTGAAGATCTCTAAAGTCCTACTCATTTCAATACTACACTGCACCCCTTACTGATAAGTATCTTGACGTCTCGCCTCTCGATCTATCTCTATTTACAATAATAAATACTTTTGCTAGCATAATGAGAAAATATGCGCCCGCTTCTCCCACCGCACAATATATGGTTCAACCCAAGGAAAAGATCACATTACCAGTAATTTCTCCGAAGAAAATTGTGCGATTTACTGACCCAATCCTACCGAGCGTCTCATATAACCACGAAAAGATGATTATTTAACTCCTCAATAGCCATTGATGGTCTATCTTTGTGAGGATGGTGCAGCTGCTATATCAAGCCTGAAAGCCATGCACTGTTGAAACAGGGGGCCAAATGACAGCTACCGCTCTGGCGAGCAGCAATGAAATAATTGTCCCTCCTAAAATTCCGCCCACAGTTGTGAGATTATATATTGAGTCACCAACAATTACTCAAGAAAACTTTGTGTTCTTGGCTGAGGGAAGCCATCAAAGTGACTCAATGAAAATAGAATGATTAAAAACTCTGATATCAAAAATATTTTATACAATTAGGTCGTAGCACTTCTGCACAGAATATCACACTCTCACCCTCTCACCCTCTCAAAAGCTCACAGACTAAGGCAAACGTCTTGTTGGTGCAAGAATGCCATACACTCAAAGATGTTCAAAAGGGAATTTCATGCGAGCAGTTCTTATTCGAATGCTTCACATCCAAAGTTAGCTTAGAGTATTAGTTTACCTCAAGAGCGTCTTCGGTCTCATCTAGAGCACGGAGTTGAGGACGTCTTAATCTTTATAATATGGGCCAGTGGCCATCTCTCCAACAACCTCTGCTATAGTAAGGACAAGAGCAATGTTTCCCTTTGCTGATCTCATTATCATCCTCGGAGCTGACAATACAGCTGCAGGAAAAGGCGATACTCCAATTTCAGTCTTGGATTTCGTTTGGCCCTAAATCTCTGTCTATGGTTGATCTTTTCCAGAGTGTATTAATATCGGCTATCACTCACTGTTCTTTCGTACTGCAATTACAAAAATCATTAGGAATCCCAACAAACCAGATTGTTAGGATCTCGATAATTGGGAGGATCTACACGCGAAACTATCCATCCTTGCTGACGAGATGTTTCGCTTGTTTGTCTGCTTTGGGAATTTCAGGAGTTGTCTCATATAAGATTTGTATATATTAGGTAGAGGACTTCGCTGTTGTGGCTCTCCACGCAAGATTTGCTGTCTGTCTCACTTCAATAATCTACGACCAATACCACTTCTACCCCCATCGCCACCTTTCCCTCTCGTACTACCTCTATCGCCTTTCCCCCTTGCAATCTCCTACCGTGACACAGATACAGTTTAACAGCTTCTAGGCCATACAGGCTCATCGCACTTCTTTAACTCTAGGTAAAGGTCTCGAGATTCATCGCCAAGGAGATGGCTATAAAATAAAGGGACTCGATTCACAGCAATTTATAGATGTGTCTTTCCGATCATTAACAGATCTTGCTAAATGGCTCATACAGAAATTAAGGTCTCGCTAAGCAAAGATTTAACGGCCTCAGTTGCCACTCCAGATGAAAAGAGATTTTTGATAGATTTCTTCCTGGTTGTTGCGTGAAATTTTTACGTGAATAGGACTGGGCAGCTAATATCTATCGCAGGATTGGGCTTTTTGTAACTGAGCGTAATTTTACTATGCGTCTCGATGTTAAATTGATCTACCTAGATCAATTATTAAAGCCCTACTCAAGGCTTCCCAGTATCTTGCTCTCTTTATGTTCTTTATAGACCAACTGGCCAAGCTAGAAGGTCTAAAAAAGATATGCCGAAGATGTACTCTTGAACTTGATTTGGATGGAAATAGCTCAGCAACCTTTATGCTGGAGCATTCGGTTAAGCATAATTCAGAATTACATGTATTTTGTTTCTCGAGAAGACACAGTAGAATAAGTGCCAAAAAACTTACCAGTCACTTTAGTGATACTGAATGGCTTGATACTAATTCACTTCGAGAAGAAGCTTACCTACCAGGAATATCTTACATTCAACAATCAAAAACCCTTAAGGTTGCACAAGCTCTTCGCTACCTAGGAGATACCATTCCTAGCGTACCGCCTCGTCGGTCCTAATAAACTGACAGCATGTACCTCCCCCATTACATAATTAGAATCGATTATATGGTGGCTAGGAGTTTGTAAAAGAGCATATGGGAATGAGAAGGTTGCCAACAGAATCGGAAAATATCTTCAAACTTTAGTCAAGGTGTATCCAGCTACTACCAGAAGGGATTTAACTGTATTTTATACTACACCCTCTTCTATATCACCTCGGAAAATAAAACTCCCACCGGTCATATTTGCTTTGGACAACAGAGAAAGCAGAGATTTTGTCCGCACTCACGACACCTTCTGCTCAATTTTGAGCAGAAATCACTCATAATACCACTTATAGAATTACTTTATTGTCAGAAAAAACGAATCTGCCCTCGGATAGAATCAATCGGGCGCATCGCTGGTCCATTTGTGGCATTTAGAATTGATCTCACCGGCAGCTGATGTATTAGCTTACTCAAACGGCTCTAAATTATCGAAAATTTCCAAGTGGAGATTGAAAGTTCGAAATGGATCATTTTGTTCAAGGGGAAAGAAGACTGAGATGCCGAAAGCTCATATCGCCTTACAACAAGTAAAGACAATCATCAATTTGCTCTCAGTGCGTTTCTACCATGATATTCGGCTAATCGTCGATAATATTGAAATAGTAACGCAAATTTACTCGATCCGTTTGAACTTCATCCCAAGAAACATTCATGGATCCCATTAAGTTGAGGGCTCGTCCTAGACTGCTGCATACGAGTGAAGCAAATGTGGGGATATCCTGGGACTTGGGCTACAATGAAATTGAAAGAACGAACGATCTGACCGACGCAGAAGCCGAGAAAAAAGGGCAGCTTCATCAAAATAAAATTTGTCAAATGCCTCGCTTTCAAAGTGATTAGGTGAGTCAAACACAGGAGAAATGATCGCACAATCATCTCTTCGAAGCTCCTCGAAACTTCAACTTACTCACTATTTTCCTGAAAGAACTTCTACTAAATAGCAAACTTTTAGGATATTTGATCGTTGATAGGACTGGCCACGGTGATTTTACTACTGTTGGCACAGGCTGAATCTGCTAGCAGATGGATGGTGGTTGGTTACTTCTTGATTGATTACTCTATGTAAGCTATCTACGGAGAGTTATCCTGTGTGGGTACCGAGGCACTAGTGCCGTCAGCCGCCGTGCGTAAATACCCACACTTCGGACCAATCACAGAGGTCCAGACAACTACCTATCGTACAATACTACAGGCCTAAGTCAACGATATTGCATGAGTTTGACAGGGGTTTTTGGTGAGGGAATTAAAATATTCTATCTCAAATAGGCAGCTATCTTCAAATAAAACTCTGATTTGTACAACTATTGAGGGGTAAGTATTGAGAAACCCTGCCACTAACCCTGTCAATTTGGTCGATCATTATACAGATATGGGCAATTCGCTAGACGATCTCTCTTTGGCGTGTTCAAAATAGGCAACGCTCAAAACTCTATTCTTGAATTTTGGTGAGAAGTTTTTTTCAAATTCACGCTAGAATAAATAATGAGACGGTGTTATCATGCACCTAAGGTGTGTTTTTAATAATTTATTTTCGGTTGTTACGAGAATTGGCGTACTAACTACCATCTCAACTCTTCAGTTAATATCGCGTGTGCCCACCTTGAGCAGTAATGACAGCTTCACACCTCCCTCGCATTCCCCTTATAATATCCAAGAGACGTTCAGGTTGGGTGCACTCATTCCATGCTTCCTGCACAAGTGGACGTACCTCATTGGCGTGTCGCCGCCTTCCTCTGCCTGAATCTCCATATATGATATATACATGATCTTTGATCGCGCTCTACACAGACTCGATCGGGTTCAAGTCTGGAGAATAAGGTGGCCAGGCGATAGGTTGGATTTCCCGCAGCCTGAGATAGTCTTTAGTGGTTGCCGCAGTGTGAACAGGCGCGTTATCATGCATAAGTATACGAGCTGAATTTCCCGGATTGGACCTTATGAAGTTTACAAGTTGGGGGAGAATTCGTAGACAATAACCTCGTGCTGTCATCTTCCCCCACGCCTTTTCCCAGAAAACACAGGGGCCTGCTTGAGTACCGGCAAAAGAGCCCCAAACATGTAAGAATTGTTTTTTCTTATACGGTCGACAGTACAGGTACTGTTGTACTCTTCAGATACCTATCTCGTGTGTAAGCAATTATTTATCTCCGTAGTTATTGATTAAAACGGAACGGACCAATCTTGTCACATATTGACACATGACACTATCATCATTTACATACGTCTCGTCGGTCCAGCATATTGAAAACCATTCGTCGAGAGTCCAGTTGACGTGCTGTTG
>JAKRRZ010000831.1:0-15835 GCA_022627015.2 Podosphaera aphanis | reverse complement strand
TAGTCTCAAAAGAAGGTGGTGGGAAGTTGTGGCACCGAAGGTCGAAAAGTGATTTTTCAGAATTCAAATTTGGCAAGTTTGCGAACTTCTCGCTCGCGCAATAAGACTTATCGTAATGCGAAAACTTATTAGAAGCCTCGAGTTGTATCTCATTAATCGTATTAACAGAATTTAAAACCAATCTACAATGTTGTGGTTGAGTTATTTCAATTGGCGCATCAAGTGTCATAGAGATTTGCAGATTGCTGTCCCTCACCTAATAGCAAAGCGATTAGGTGAGTTAGGGCTGTGACCAACCGAACAATTAAGTACATGTAAAAGAACACCGGTTACCGAGAGATTTTAAACGTGACACTAAATCCGAGATCGTTCACTGCAATCTCTATTTGATGGCGTGAAGACTTATCACACGAAGACACAAATCATAATCGGGTAATTTGTTGATGACATGATCCAGTAAAAGATCGTTGTACAATACATGTAGTCGCAGGTCGCGTAACCTCGTTTTATCTTAACATGTAAGCTATTGAGTGGACTCATGTTCTGTTAGGGGCCAGAGTAGCTTCGACCAACTAATAGCTCCAGCAATTAAAAGCACATAGTAGAGTGTTGTGTACACATACTTCTTGGCAATTTTCCTCTGGAGGAATGAAGTCCCGAGTCTCTTTGCGTCGTTGATATCCTCTCCATTTTCATACCCTTCTCCTACAGCTCCCCAGAGTCTAGGAAGTCCCATCCAATTGCAGAATGAGTGAATCACAATTACACTCAGTAGACAGCCCGTTCGAAGGTAAACAAACGTAGCAAATGCCCCGAATGCAGTGGTGTATGTGAATTGGAGGATTGACCGTAGTAAGGCGATGATTATTGGTGAATCCGGATGCGTGACACGGAATTCGTAAAAGTGATGTAAGTGAGCAAGACCAAAAATTATTGGAGTTAACCATATGATCTTAGTTGTGGAGATGGGAGATATTAATAAGAGAGGAACTGAAGCGGAGCGAAAAAGCACTTCCTCCGTGATAGGGCCCTGCGTATTTTATTATAAGAATCACGGGTGTAGAGAGACTTGAAATCAATTTACCGCGACGTAATTACGCCAGCCTGTCCAGGACCTCAGAGTGGAATTTAGTCCCTTAAGACGGATCCAGCCTCTCCATTCGCTATCTACGAACCCCCTTTCAAAGATGGGTCCTATGAATAGGGTTGCCGTCAATAGAATTGACTTGGACATCTTAGTTATCCCCAGTGGGTAGTACCCCATGAGATGTAAAGACTTGACACAAGAGCCATGGCTATCATTGTATGTAATGATGATAAAGGTTGTAAGGGAACAAATAATGCAAGATAGGGTTACTGAGCGTATCCGGCCACGAATTACAGAAGGTGCATCACGAGGACGTACAGGCGATGGCCTTATGTGAGGGAATAAATAAAATGGCAGCACATAAATCAACGTGTAGAGTAGCTACAAGGCGTCAGCAAATTCTGACGAAAATGATTCAGAAACACCTACCAACAAAAGGAAAGCAGATTCGGTGCTGATGGTATTCATGAAAAGTCCTATTTTCAAGTGGTGATGTTGATGATGACAGTTGAGCCAGAGCCTAGGAATTTGTACGAATCTGAGTGTTCGCTAAGTGAGACTACTACAAGAACGGGATACCAATAAGCTCGACATTGCGCGACAGGAAACAAACTTGCAATTTGCTCCAAGAAGATGGATCGTCGAACGAAAAGATGGAAATATATGCGACATGTTCAATGACATAGCTAACTTGGTACATGTATAAGTTTATGAATGAATGACGGGGAGGTTTATGGTGATTACCGCTCCGTTGTCGATTCAAACGGGGCTATGCACAACATGTAATATGATAAATCCACTCTCCAATTTCGTTCATGATAGCACCTTTCATTAAATTCTGTCGTTATAGTGACGTGAGAGTAAAAGATTATCTAGAAAAGGTGTGTGTGTATGCATGGCTACTCCACCACCTCACATTTTCTGTTTACATCCGGAACGTCTTCAGCTGCTTGAAATTGTAATTATACGTATAATAATCCGCGTTTGAGCCACCGACCGAAACGCCATGGTCCTCTGAATGCCGAACCTACAACTTGGTCTCGTAACGGTCATAATCCATCCGATCACAATACATACGTACCTAGCAATACAAAACTGTAAGGGCAGCAAGACAAAACGAATGGAAGATCAATGAGGGTGGATCTTATATCTCACACACCCTTTTCCCCCATACCACTTTAAATATTCCCAGTAATCAATCAAGTAGATGTTATGCTTTCGTACTGCGCATAGAGCGTACGTGCCAGTAGGATGCTGGATCTCGAAGCACCCTGTGTTGGATACAAACTCCAAAAGAGCTCTAGACGATGCGATCATCAAGTTGACCATGTGCAAGCACCTAAATCCACGCCTTTCCCAAATTTCCTCATCTTAATGGCGTGACGCAGGCTGTACAAAGTGGACTGGCTATATACAAGTATTTCCCATTGCGGCATCTGCATTCGGATCTGGCGTCAGAGAATCGGCGATAGAATACCGCGGGAGTTTAAACCTACATGCATCGATGGAGCGACTAACCATCTAGCGGAATCCAGCAGGATCGTCAAGAAATGGCCCTCCAACGAGAAACTTACAAAGAAGGATGAATTGTGCATTAACATATTTTGGACTTTGATCGCCCCGAGTCTTCGGTTATGCTAGTTAGCAAAAGAATACTGGTGTTCTCGACGACCCCCTTTATTTAAATTAAGGGAATAAGACTATAAAGTTTATTCTGATGATGATAGACATTGATTGTTCATGTCATTGGTCACTTCAGTCATCCAGACGCGTCGACGCGAAGACTCACGCTCAGATCAACTTCAAGGGGAAATTTCTACATTCAACTAAATTGCCCGTTGATCGGTTTAATTACTTCCATATTTTTCGCAATGCAGCCTTTGATGCACCTTAAATCATCAACCTGGAAAATTATAATAGTTCATTTGCCTCGGTCTGTATAATCTACTCATTTAGGTAATTGACACGGAAAATCGGCCGTGATATGGGGCTCATTTATAAACATGCTCATATCGTTGCCTTTGAATTGTCTAAACATTGTAATCTTAAGGCCTCGATGTGTCCCGTCCGTCATCTTTCATCCTGCACCTCCGTAATCCTCTTCCATAGCTCCCTCCATCCCTCTCTATATGTTCCCATTCTTTTGTCCCACCCAGCTTTTCTAGCCGCCTTAGCCTGATTTTGGCTGACTCCTGTGTCCCGCAGCTCCATCATGACCCTAATCTCTCTAGTAGTCTGTATATATATGAATACATCCTCTCGGTTCTCTAGCCCTGATTTTGGTCCGTCGTCTCTAAATTCACGCACAACCTTATTGTTTGTATATGTATCGACACTTTCCTAGCTTCATATTTATCACCTACTTATTCAATAATCACTTAATAATACTCTTTATGTTTGCGACCAGCTATTCCCTACGTTTTTACTAATATCATTTATACGATCTACTTCTCTCAGCTCATCGAAAACCCAATCTCATTTCATGAGTCAAGTTGATGAGAATCTCATTACAAGCCATCAGGAGCTCTCGACCTTCGTCTCATCTCCTTAATCATATTTCAGGGAGGCCTTCGCCGAAAAAAAGCTCGCATTGAAACGCATGGAAATACAGTCCGGATAGCTTTGGTTGGACAGGCTTCTGACTTGGGGTGGCACGTTAATTCAACGTGACAATTGGGCGTTGTAACCGCCAACGCTCAGTCAGATGGCGCCAAAGCTCAATGCACAGTCTCAGCAACCCAGATATGGAGGTTTCACGCCCAATCAATCTTCTCCTTCTGGTCGAAAACCACTACAACAACGCTCTGACTCTGAGTCGAATTGGAAGACATCAGCCGCTATTCGGCTCGTGCCTAAAACTCCGCCAAGACTTCTCGGTCGGGATAATTCAGACGACGGTTATTATTATTCCCGGTCTCCGCTTCCGACACGACCCAGCCAGTTTTTAAGTCCTCGGAGTGACGGGAGCAAATCAACGTTGAGCCCTACGGAACCACTCCGAAGATCTACTAACCTCCCATCTCCGAGTTACACTTCATCGACCACGGCTCAACCTTCGCTGAAGCCCTCTGTAAAAAAACGGCAACTTCACATCCATCAAGATAACAAGACTTTTTCTCTCAAATTTCCAGAGAGTAATGATAATGATTCTGCATCTGAAACAGATCGCGAAAGAGATTTCAGGGCTAAACCCTCGTCCTCTAATATCTCGTCCTCCTTGAAACCTTGCTCCAAACGTTCATCTTGTACAGAAAAATCACTCCATACTCAGCGCTCCATAGGTCCCAAAATATCCGATTCATCATGCACTTCTTCTACCGAGCTTCCCAATAGTTTGTCGATTACGTCAAGTCCTGACAAGTCTAGGAAATCACCTTGTGTGAAGTCTATTAACAGCTCCCCCTGTAATTATGAGTTCGTTGGTGGCCTTCGCAAGGTTGCTAAAACTCCTGAGCATAAGAGTCAGGAGCCCAGTTTCCCTTCAGGACTCTCCCAAGACCAACTTGCAGTCAGCGACCATTCTTTATATGCGACGCATGATCTCTCGTCGAAACCCTCCTTTTCGTCGACGGAATCGAACTGCTCAGAAACAACTAATTACAAGACCTATAGCGGTGTAGGCGGCTCTACCTCCCCACGATCTTTACTGTTACTTTCTTCTCCTTGTATCTCTTCCTATCCTTCTAGCCAGAATTCATCTCCAGATTCTTTGTCTCCTACCATATATCGATCCACCAAGGAGCCAAAACCGAGGGGACGTGATTACAGAGACCCGATTTCTTCCCCTGTCGAAGAACTTAATCCGTCGCAACTTTCTCTCGTCGTCTCCCCTCTTACCAGAAAGAGCAGTAAGTCCCGCGAAAACTTTGGTTTTTACAACATAAAATCAACAGATCCTCATCGACCCGGCTCTTCTCTTACTTCTCTTTCATCGATATTCATTCACAAAGATAGCTTACGAGGTTTAATCAGTTCTGGCTCAATACTACAAATCCCATATCATTCACTTCGCTCCACAAAGAGCCAGAGTAGTTCGAGTTCATGGGTCGAGTCACTGACACTCTACCCACCGCGGTCACACATGAACGAGCATCCTCACCAATGGAGCTCACAGCTATCGACTGTCCTCTCCGTATCCGAAGATGGGTCCGACCGCAGCTCACTATTCTCGGAAGATAGCCAAAATAGTTTCGGGAGTCGCGGGCGTGTAATGAGCGTTGGTTCAGGGTATATGTCAGTAGAACCAGCTACGCAGATATCTCGTAGTATGTCATGGAGTGAATCGACAATTGATCAGCCTCCCATGGCATTTTCGCATAGACCAAGAAATAACAGCAGCTCGTCATTTCGGGTGATTGGAGAACAAGACGAATATGGAGACAGGTTAACCGACTTGCAGATTATGCGAGCAAGACCATTAAGACGACGCACATCAGGGTATTTAAGTTCTACTTCTTCCGAAAACGGACGTTCGAACACAATCAAATCGACAATCAGTACGAAATCGAACAGCCTCAACTTAGCCCTCCTACCTTCTTGGGCTAGGATTTATTATGGAAACGGAGAGAGATACTTTTGGTGCGGTAGTACAGTTGGTGGCTTTGACAGCAGAACAAACTCCTTGAGAAATGATTCTCTTGGCCCCGACTCTGCATTGAATATATACAACTCTCGACGACGGCTTCGGGAAAGTGATCAGCCCCACGGACCTTCTTTAAACATTAATTCTGATCCTCTTCCACTCCAAAATGGGCCTGACATGCAGCGTGCAAGCCCCAAAACCTTAAATTCATGGAGTATGGCTAGTGTCCGGTCACCGCATTTACGCCGTAACAGTAGGATTAAACGACCTTGTATATGGGGGCCCCCTTCTGCCGACTTCTCATCCGAAGGTGGCTTACTTGAAAAGCGTAATTTGCAAGTTTTAATGTTTATTTTTGGGTTCTTGTTTCCTATTTGTAAGTTCTCAATTCCTGAATTCCATGCCAAGTTTCAATCTGACTTAACCTGAACAGCATGGATGATTGCGGCAGTGTTACCTATATCACCATTAGAGAGGGATCTAATGGATGAAAATCGGTCCACTCCCAGTCCTAATCTTCATCCCACTGAGTTAAAGTACAATGCTGCCGCTGAGGCTCGTCATGAGAGTGCTCTCTGGTGGCGAAAATTAAACAGATGGATGTCTGTTGTAGGTGTATTAATAATTTGTGTTATTGTAAGTTGAAAAATCCCTAGCCGTGACACGCTAACAAGTTACAAAATAGGTAGCGCTCATCTTGATTGGTATAAAACAAGGATGGGGTTGAAATACCAAAATATCTTCACAAGTTCACTTCTCCCTTCTCGACATGACGTCGGAAGGCACAATAAAAGAGCAGGCAAGCTTCAAGCTACAAGCGATAAAAATACGCGCTTTAGTGCTGTCGTCAGTCTTTCCAAAAGTCGGCAAATATTCAGCTAAGACATAAAGGATGAGTGCAATAAAACCTAAAAGTACTTTTACTCGGTGTCTGGGATTAGATTTTCATATAGCGTATACCCTTTTTCGGTAGGTTCGGAAAATATGTGACGGAGTAACGATTTTATGTGGTTTATTGTATGACGGATGTATTATATATATGACGACGAGATACAGATGATTAAATGTACGTCTGCATGACTTTGTGAAGACTTAGGAGGAATGTTCTTTCGCGTCGGGAAAAATGCGCTGCATGAATATCTGATTCAGTTGCATGCCCTAGTAAGATGTTGGGATCCCCGGATACCGGGTGACTTACAGAATAAGTAACATAAAAAGACATCGCTCTCATCGATGGTGCGTTCTTCTGTCTATTAGAATAATTGTTGGGCATAAGAGTTCAAACACTATCTTGCAACTATTTCGATTAAAGTACCTTGCTTTGGTTTTCCATTGTAGATTTTTCATGTGTGACAGGCTTTAGTTCTGGTACAGGGGAAATTTCTAATGAAGATTTCACGGCCACAGCACTATCTGTGTCGTGTGTTGGCTGTAATACAGGCCTTTCTTTTAAGGTACGATGGTTTAACTTCTTGACCAGATAAGCTTTACCAGGAGATGAAAAGAATATCGTTGAAATGATAGTGCCGGCAACCCCATAATAATAGACACGTGACCAAACTGTCAAAGAGGTTTCAAGGGTTAAAAATATGAAGGGGGCGGTTAAAAATGAAAAGGCAAGTTGAGTGACTAAATAAGAAAAAATATCATAAATTGGTTTGAGTGAGGTTGGTTTGGATGTTGAGGGATCCAGAAAGAATGGACGGAGGTGCCGGCGAAAGTCTAGCCAATCGTTAGAATGATCGGTTAGAAGAGATACGTGGAAGCTTACTTTTAGCGACAGTCTGGGTAAAACTTGCTAGTACGAACGTCAAGTAATATCCCGGATAAAATCCATGCCAGAAAGCACTGGTTACAAATGTGGCGAAGGTGGCCCCGAAGCCGGGTTTTTTGCCTCGGGGTGTAACTCGAAGGTACACATAATTTCGGAGCCAATTGTTTGTGTTAATGTTCCAATTGGCTAGATAGGCGCGAGTATTTTGGGCAGTCTCAACACCTATGGGGTCTACATGGCGCAGACGATCCCACGAGACTTTTCCGGTCATAGGGTCGATACCGTTATATCCAAGTCCGGAGAAAATACATGCAGCTTCTGTCAATGCCCAGACTCCATAGTATTTTAAGCGACTCGTAAAGCTTAGCATGTAGAGAACCCAGACTCGGCGAATGAGACTGTAAGTCAAATATGTATTCCCTATCAAGAAATTCGGGTAGTAGATGGCGGAGAGTTTCAAAAACAATAGAATCCAAAAAATACCACTCGCGGCTTTCCACGTCGCGGGAAGTAAATTTCCAGAAATTTTAGTCTTCATGGTTAAGGTATCCTTTGAAGAGTCTTTTTCTGTAAGTTCTTCGAAAATGGCCATATCAAGCCAACGTTTGTAGTCTACATAGTCGAATGCTGGTCCGGCAAATAAGGATGGAAAGAACATGATAAACCCACAGAAATCTAGGATACTGGGGAGTTTTCGAATGGCTTTTTCCTTTTGAAATTTGGACAAACATTTCTCCGGAAGTCGACCGTCTGCAATGTTCCAGGCAAATGAAGTGAGCTTGATAGCGAGAATCATTTGGGCGCCAGATATATCAACCACTCCCGGGTCGTCGACGAATTGACGAGCCAAATGACTGATTGACAAATGGGCCATGACAAAAACAAAAACAATCCATGGCATGAAGGCTCCATTGATGTATTTTGCGGCAAGGTATACAAAAGTAGAGCTGATGGCTAAGGTCCTTAAACCATCCCATAGATCGAATAGTCCGATGAGGTAGAAGCACGATACGCTAGATATGATCAAATTATTTCTGGGGGGCTAATCGTTGTGGATTTCTGTTTAACTAACCCAATAGTAAACAGGTTTTTGAGCGCGGGTTTATTGTCCGGGATACACCTGAAGAAACCAGATATAGGGAATGAGATAAAGAAAGACGTTACAAGCTTTACTATGTTCCTATTAGTTCAGTAAACACGTGAAATAGACGAATCCTCCTCATATACGTTCGTCCGGGGTAGCTCCCAAGAATATGGAAGCGTATTCAAAGGCTATCTGTGTTAGTACAGTCCCATGCTTAGAGATTCATTTAGACCTACGTTTGTTGATATGCGGTAGCATTGTGTGGTGACTATTGTAGGCCGATTCTGTCAGACCCGTAACTCCATACGATTAAATAGATTTGTCAATTCTTCATCTCAGTTAACGAGTGGGTCTACAAGTATTGCCGGATGCCAAATTAGCCATAAAAGGGGTCCAATAGAAATATAGGTTCTGCTCAGTCAGCATTTGTTGCGACCAGCTGTCTTCTATGCACTCCGGCCAACGAACCAACAATTATCTTCGAGCTTGGGTTACATGGTGATGATTTCGAAAAAATGATCTATTGTGAAATATTTACGCCTCATAACACAGCATCGGATCAACATGGACGTCGTGCAAGCAGTCTCAGGTTATATCTCCAAGATGGTGTCGGCTGGAGACGATCCTTCTGGCATTGCAACTGCAAAGATGAAAATACTTTTATTGGATAAAACTACAGTTCCAATTGTTTCATCCGCCATAACTCAATCTGCCCTTCTTAACCATGAGGTTTATCTCGTCGACAGAATTGATAATCAAAATCGGGAAAAGATGCGCCATCTACGATGCTTATGCTTTATCCGACCTTCTGCAGACTCGATTCAACTCCTGATTGATGAGTTTCGGGAGCCCATGTATGGCGAATATTATATCTACTTCAGTAATGTGGTCAAGAAGTCATCATTGGAGCGCTTAGCAGAAGCGGATGACCATGAAGTTGTGAGATTAGTACATGAAAATTTCGCAGATTTCATCGCCATAAACCCAGATTTCTTCTCTTTGGACCTTGCCTTCCCAAAACATCGAATATGGAACTCAAGCTCGGACATGTGGAATGCTGATACTTTACAAAACACAACAGAGGGTTTACTCGCTGTGTTGCTTTCACTGAAAAAAAAGCCTCTCATTCGATACGAAAAGAGTAGTCTTTTGGCGAAAAAACTCGCTACGGAAGTTCGACATCATATTTCTCAAGAAGATCAGCTCTTCAACTTCAGAAGTGTTGATACACCACCTATACTACTTATTTTAGATCGAAGAAATGATCCGATAACTCCACTTTTGACTCAATGGACATATCAGGCTATGGTACATGAAACTCTTGGTATTCAAAATGGCCGAGTGGATTTAAGCGAGGTGCCAGATATTCGGCCAGAGCTCAAAGAAGTAGTATTATCTCAGGACCAAGATTTATTCTTTAAGAAGAATATGTATCTAAACTTTGGTGACTTGGGTGGAAACATAAAAGATTATGTTGAGCAATACCAGTCAAAAACGAAGAATAGCTCTAATATTGAGTCTATTGAAGATATGAAGCGGTTCATCGAAGAGTATCCTGAATTTAGAAAGCTATCTGGGAATGTCAGCAAACATGTCACTCTCGTCGGCGAATTAAGCAGGAAAGTTGCTTCAGAAAATCTCCTTGAGGTAAGCGAGGTAGAGCAAAGCCTGGCATGTAATGACAATCATACCGCAGATCTTAAGGTAATTATCTACGATATCCGGTCTCTTCTTAAACTGATTTGAAACAGAACGTACAACGTCTCCTCCAGTCAAATGGTGTTACCTCGGATGCGAAGCTCCGCCTGGTTGCTCTCTATGCCTTACGTTATGAAAAAAATCCTTCCAATGCGATTGCAATTCTTGTTGACTTGCTCACTGCGGCTGGAGATGTTCCTCAACATAAGATTGATATGATTCCTAAACTACTCATTTATCAAGCGTCATTGCGACAAGCTCAGGCTACCAGCGGGATATCGGATATATTTGAGTCAGCGGGCTTATTTTCAGGGGCTCGAGAGCGATTTAAAGGACTTCAGGGAATTGAAAACGTTTATACTCAACACTCTCCACGACTAGAGCTCACGCTACAGAATCTCGTAAAGGGACGTCTCAAAGAATCGCAGTATCCTTTCGTAGAAGGTGGAGGATCAACGCGTGATAAACCTCAAGACATTATCGTCTTTTTTATTGGCGGCGTCACTTTTGAAGAAGGAAAAACAGTTGCTCAAATCAATGCCTCGTCATTAGGAATACGTATAGTTCTGGGGGGCACAAGCGTTCACAATAGTTCTTCATTTCTGGCAGAGGTAGAAAATGCCGTTTTATTCTGGCCAGACCCTCCACCTACGACAGCAGCAGCACGATTACGAAAAGAAATTTTAAAACGATAATCAAGTCAAGGCTACTTTCTAATTATGAATCATATTGTATAATCAAAAATTGATAGCTCTCACCAAGGAAGGCGTAATTTGGTTGTAAATCTGACACCGATTTGATTCAAAAAAATTACCAGATCGAGTTAAGCCTGGAAATTAGCGCCAGTGGTGAAAGCCTCGTGTAGGGTAAAAACACCATTGAACCTTAATGCCCTCACCATTCTTCTGGGATCATGTGACATACTGTCAAGCCTCGCTATAAAAGTACCCGTCGAACCACGATTCACATTATACATCCTTAGCGGAGAAGGGGTGTTATTTAGTGGTTGATCCGTAACCTCTTGCAAAACAGCAACTGTTCAGGACTCGAGGGCAACAGCTAATGTGATATGCCAAGATTGAGTTAAATCAGGAATAGTTTGACTAATCAGAAATTGATTTCCGACAGATGAGCGCCGCCTCAAAATTAAGACTCATTTACCTAGGTTACGAGTGCCAGGACCCAATCCTGCTTGTTCAATGGATGTACATTGCAAACTCGAATTGTTTAGTATCGAGATATGCGCCAGAATCAATGTGTACAGTCGCAATGTCATCTGGACATACTGCAGTGTTACTGCAAAGACTTTGGTTACCGTTCTTGTTTAGTACCAAAATGTAGTCAATCCGTCTGCTCGAGTCATGCCATTGGTTATCTGGACTGATCGCAGCGTAGAGACTGTCATATTGGCCGATATATAATATCATCTGAGTAGTCAATTCTGCACGCGTGAGGATGGAGGGCCTTACAATTTCCAGAATGCTTCCGAAATGGTACTTGTAAGATAAACCAGCGTGTCAAGGTGTACTGGAAGCAGTAATTTACGCAGATTGATATTTGGCGTACCTACTTCCACGCCTTACACACCATTGGCGAATCCCAGAATGACTTGCATTCAGATCGCGTAGCTTCTCTTGCCATCTGTAGGCCAATTATGTGAGAAGGCCACCAGCAGTTTGCATGGCATTCAAACAATCACAATATCGAGCGACGGAAGAATATAGAGCATGTTTTTGCTGATATACCAGACGTCATTTACAGTTATCCAGAGATGAAGCCGAAATTGCGGTGTTTCAGTGCCTCTAGAAATGATAGAAAGGTGTTGAGAACTCGTTGGTGGACATGGTAAGTCACTCTAATCCTAATCACAAGATCAGCGCTCGCTTTAAACTATTAGATCCAAACGAAGATCTACCTTCACAAACGCTTCAATGGTGCCGTGCAATCCTTGCTGAACCTGGATACATCAACTTTGACGTTTCTACGCCAGGTAGCACCATCCCGTGGCGCCATGAAGAGGCTTACCTAGATCTAAAGAACTCTGCAAGAATCCATATTGCGGTCAATGGAACACCGGAATTATTAGAGACCATAAAATCTCACAAGGAGCATACAGTTCGGGGTGAAACATATCAGTCGTTATCCGGGCTTCAGACGTGCTTTAATAGTGCCAGAGAGGACACTGGATCGATATTTTCCGTAATTTCATCGTGACTGTAGCCCAAGTCTCAGAGATAAAACAGTAATTACTACATTAGTATCAGCAGTATTTAGATACCTATTACTTCCGGGTTGCCTCTTTTCCTCATTTTTTAAAGCATTAAGCAGATGATTGAATGTAAGAATTGTATCTGTAATCGTAGAGATATTCTGGAAAAAGCTATATATTATGTTACTGGCTACACCTTAAATAACTATTCTCGCACGAATTGCCGACGAACACTTTCATAATGAAGAAGTATAGACGAGAGTTTATCGGAGTTCTGAAAATTAAATGACTAATTCGGTGAGTAGATCCTTGCAATCCGGGTCGGATGGTGGTGTGGTACACCGTCCGGGCCATTTTCCCAAGTAGAGTCTGGGTAGCCAAGGCACATGCCCCACTTGAGACAGGAGAAAGCTGGTTCGAATCCAGCAAGACCCTCACACCACATTTCTCGCCTGGTCATGTATGTGACGATGTTGAAGGCACACAGGACAGCCGTGGGTGGCTGAAATGCGTTCCTACGGCAGACATATACGGTTGAGGGTAGAAAGGGCTGTAAGGCACCTGACTTCGAGTTATGTCTTCAAATGATGTTCGGTGTGAGTGCCCCCTATATCATGTTGAAACATCGCTCCATGTACCGCACCAGGGTCATTCGTGTCATAGCCTGAAGGCTGCATACACAAGAATGATTTAAAAAAAAAATCCTTGCAATCCGGAATTTTTTGAAGTTCAGGAAGACCAGGAAGACCTTAACAAGTAATAATTCTGCCTAGTACGGAACCCGATGACGAGCCTCGAATTGAGGCTGTGAACGACAATATCTACTACATTAAACTCTCGCTCAGATGGCAACTTTCACCGGAAGTCCATCTCCAATTTCTACTGGCAACTTCGTAGATGACCAGACAGACTTAATGTTTGTTAGTTCTGTGGTAGGGCCGGGGAAGAAAAAAAAGACGCAAGGGCCCAAAATTGAAGGAGAGAATATGAGGACGACCACAAGAGGCATTTTGAAGAAGAGACACACGGTAGTTGCTGTACCAGTGTTAGTATTCTAGATGCTGAAGGCTATCGTTATGATTGACGCTTCAATGACTCTCTGCCTCTGCATTAGCGCCGTACTTCTGGATTATTTTTTCTTTGTGAATAGCTACCGCCCAGCATTTCTGCTGCTTCAAATTTCATTTTCTGTCATGATTAAAGGCCCCTCCGTGCATCTCCAAGTCTACCTACGTATATGCTGTGGCTGCTTTGTTATAACCAGCGTCTTCCTCATAGCTCTGTCCTCTTAGTGACATCGGTTACATTGCAATCTGTATTCACTACATCTTTTATTGCATGATCGTGGATTAAGGACGTAGAAGGGTTTTGGAAGTCGTAGTGTTATTGTGTGTATCATTTTCTTGGTCCTAATCATCGACATCGATCCCTACAAATCCTGAACGCCCTCATCCCCGACCCCGGTCGGTGACTTTGAATTAGCCAGCGACGCAAACTACTGTAGTACATGTATTTTTGATAAAAATCGACACATGAGCCAGCATTTGTTTCGTTTTCGTAAGCTCTGTTCATAACGAGAATCCGAGTAGTTCTTTACTGGGGCTTTCAGTAACTGCAGCTCATTTCTCAAGCAATCTCACAAC
The DNA here is from genome assembly GCA_022627015.2 of Podosphaera aphanis. Classification (NCBI taxonomy): domain Eukaryota; kingdom Fungi; phylum Ascomycota; class Leotiomycetes; order Helotiales; family Erysiphaceae; genus Podosphaera; species Podosphaera aphanis. Next base: position 1,758 of record JAKRRZ010000831.1, on the reverse strand, counting down.
TTGTCTAGCAGTGCTCCCTCTGCCCCTGCGAAGAGTCTTCCTGACTGAGCGTATTTTACTAGGACCTAAGTGTAGTTAACATGAATAAATTAGTGTTGAAATCAAATTTGAGGGAAAGTAAAGCTTGTTTGTGCATGTCGCTGTCCGTTGAAAAGTTCTTCACGCCGAGCGGTGGCATAATTAGGTGTATGAGGGCTTCATTAATTCTATGGGAATCAATATCGAGACTTCACTTTTTCGTTATGTAGACTTCACCCCCCCCCCCCATGTCAGATCCACTTAGTATTTTCTGATTGGTCAGACCCCAATCTTCAAAACAGCAAGGCTGTAATCTAATAAAAGCACAATCGGGGGAATTACATGATTCTTCCCAGTACTTTTTAGCTTCGTTGCTATGAGGAATTATTTATTTACGGTTTTCATGACCTAAAAACTCCCCTGGTTACTGATGACACAGAAGTGTGCCGGACACCAGACACCGGACACCAGACACCAGACACCAGATCATTTTATCTTCAACTGCGTCTCCTGCTCACTAAACGTATATCAATAGCTTCTCCTGGTCTACTGAATATTCACGAATTATTTACTAATTATCAAGCCAGCTCGAAACCTTCCAACCGTGAAGTATCCAATATGCAATTTTCTACAGTGTTAATGTCTTTATCAGAATCGATTTACATCTTACTTTATCCCTCCCGTTCAAAATTTAAAATGACTTTAGTTTCTCGTTCAGACAACACCATGATTACCATCTATTCATCACTAGAAGAAGCCACACAACATGAGAAATCATTTGCTTTGACGAATGGCTATTGTACATCAATACGACGAACTAACTATGTTGGAAATAACACTGCAGGATTGATCAAAAGCAGAATTATTTGCTGCGTTCATGGTGGTAAGCATGTTACCAAAGCACACATCAGAAGTGCCACTACTTTGCGACAAGAATGCCCTTTTCAGCTTAAAATTTCAAAATATGAAGGAGGTACCCGTCGGTCTTCTAAAATCATAAATGCCGAACATAATCATGAAGCTGTGGATAATGTAGCTGCATACCCACACTCACGAAATCTTACAAGTACCGAAGTTGAGACTGTACATAGTTTAAGCGTTACTGGGGCAACACCTCGCGTTGTTTTGGGTGCTCTGCGACAGCTAAATCATGAGAATATTTCAACCCCCCAGGATATTCACAACGCTAAGGCCTCAAAGAAAAGAAATCTACTAGATAGCCGGCTATCTATCGAAGCATTGTTAGACTCATTGATCATGCAAGATGTACAACATGCATTCTCCGGCGATCACCAAGGAAATTTGAATTCTCTCTACATTAGCCCAAAATCCGCTGAAAATTTTGTTCGACATTATTTAGCGAACAAGGTTTTTCTCCTTGATAGCACTTACAAGACCAATAAATACCATATGCCTTTGCTACATGGAACAGGCGTGTCAGCAACAGACGAAACATTCTCCTTGTTTTATTGTTTCATGCGCTCTGAAACCGCTGCATGCTATATCTGGGCAATGAGAGAGCTGAAAAAAATCCTTATTAAGCAGCACATCATTCCTTCTAATTCTGTTTTTGTCACTGACCGTGAACTTGCTTTGAAAAACGCAATATTCATAGTATTTCCTGGTTCAGCCCACATGTTGTGCACATGGCACATCAGTAAGAATCTACTTACCAAGCAGCGCTCATCATTTGATTCAGAAGATTCTTGGAATGAATTTATGGGTCTATGGCGAGCCCTA
>JAKRRZ010000830.1:0-15836 GCA_022627015.2 Podosphaera aphanis | reverse complement strand
GGCCTCAAACAGCAGAGTTTGGATAAGTACTTCGTGGTCTCACGTGACCATTCGATATAGCAATATCTCACTATAACAATACAAATCTATGACTCCCAAATTATTGTTATAACGAGAATCGACTGTAGTAATCCGTTAAAATTGCACAATTACCCACAGACTGGTGGATTAACCGATGTGAATAACTAGATTTAGATTAGTCTCATAGAAAATGTCGAAAGGACGCTAATACATTCATTATTTTTCGTACACGTAAGGCATACAAATTGGCGGGTATCATTTCCGAACTAGAATTAGCTTAACAGCTTTTCACAAAACTTTGTATGGTGAAACACCTGTCGCAGATATACAAGTAAATTCAGGACCCTTGAGAGAGAGTACGTTTTGGTGTTTATAAACATATTTATCTGTCTCGTATATCAACATTTTACAAATAAAAATAATAAATTACGCAAAATTGACTCGGATTTCACATTATTCACGGGGCTATTAAACCAGAATTAGAAGTTTTACCTCTCCTCAAGCCAGACCTAATTGTTTTTTACCTTGCGACTTTATAATTAAGGTCAACTTTACCACTTCTTTTCGCCTTTTCGCCTTTTCTCCATCTCTATTCTCTCCCTTCATCTGAAGGGATACCCTTCTCCCATTCCTCAACGTTGACAAGTATATTATGCGATTCATATATATCAAAGGGAAACTACCGTGTTTTGGCCTACATCTAGAAAGATCTGGAAAAAGTTAGGATTTTGAACCTCGCCTTCCTTGAAACTTCAAGCTCAAGAATATCACACTTCTTTAGATAGCGGGCGAAGGTTGGACAGCCCCTTTGTATTCTGTAGTCACATATCGGCATTCAGAGAGTACACTCCCATATCGAATTAAGCTCTGATCACAATTGGGGAAACCAGCACTTCTCAGAAAAAACTTTCCATCAGTAATAGACAGCACTCCCGTGTGCTTCAAGCCACAACTTAGGATCTAATATGCAATTACTTAGCATATCTGTAGACTGCATTTTAATCAAAAAGCGTTGCAAGAACTTGAGGTAGACAGGATCAATGGTAATTATTCGTCCTTTTTTTCTCTTCATGTGCTCCCAAGTCTAAGCATGGATGAATCATTAGTCATAGTATACAGCTAAATTCTCATACCGCTCTATGTAGATTCGAGTACCTCAAATATTGAAAACTTTGTTCAGACTCCCAAAGAGTGTCTGTGAGGCCCTTGGACGGATGGCTAAAAACAAGCTTACTTAACCACTTCTGACCTGAAAGCCGTGATGTGTGTTGAGCCGTTTATTTGAAGATGCGTAAAATTCCGAAACGATTGATGCCGCGGGCAGGAGCGAATTTCATTTATCAAAACTGTTCCTCACGTCAAATTCCCTTGAGAGGGGTTTATGCAGACAATCTCTTACAAGGTCCCGTGGTTATCGCGTGTTTCTAGACAAAGATAGTATTGGGGATTATAAGAAGGGCTTGATTGCATCAGTGGTAAGAATCGTCTACATAAAGAAATATATCTCTCTATATAGTTTTCTATGTTAATTTTGCCTAAAAACAGGTATTTAATGCCAAGCCACTAACGCCGTACATTCCATAACCCAGTCCTCATTCCTTGCTGACAAAAAGCCATGCCTTCTCCGACTACGCAGACCCAGAAACCGTATCAAGTAGTCGTGTTGTAGGACGCGTAATGAAGCAAGAGAAAACATCTCCGATTTAACAGATCTTTTGCTACACTTTGACGTCTTCGCAGGACTCTTTCTGGAACCTAAATCCCGCGAAGATTTAGAGATTGTTCGAGATTTCTTATTTAGGGCCTGATTTTCTACCATTCCATATGGCTTTTCCTGTTCACTCACTACGCAAAGAATATCTTTTTGTCTTCAAACTCGACTGTCTCGCAAAATACTTCTAGCTGTAAGTTGCGGAGGAATAATTCGGGTACTATTGGAAAAGTTATGGTTGAAAAGATCGTTCTCCTTTAAAAACATGAGCCACTGTATAAATATGATGTGATGCCTAAATTTTGATCTTCGGGATCCCCATGGAAGCCGAATAATTTTGAGGCGCGTCATGAGATGAATGAATTAATCTGTAGCCGCATAAAAAATTTTCATGGCTCCGTATCGATTCTGTGATCGATCGAATTTAGATTCAAAAAAAGCCATGAATTACGGGCTCGACTCTATGCCGTACTACATGTAATTGTAAACATCGAACAACTTGATGTGGCAATAAAGGAACAAGCTACGGAAGTTTTTTATCGATGCAAAGAATACTCCAAGCAATATGATCATCAGTTTATACAAGAATATCTTGTTCAGGAAATGGTGTTAGAAATGTACGTAGCATTGTGTGGACATGTCACGAGAAGTTTATGGTGTTGCGTCACGTCGCATAATTCCGGCGACACCGGTAATTGATTAATTACCCTGAACATAAATTTTAGGTGCGCCGCACGCGACCTAGCGCTTCAGTACGTGGATCGTTTTTCCAGTCGGCGTTCACGTCATCAAACATGAAAACACTAGCACTTCCACCAGGAGAAATAAAGATTAAACGAAAGCGAACGGATGAGCCTGTTGATTTACTCCGTAAGGACTACGCACACTTTACATAGACCTGGTGATGACAAAAACTAGGAATACATGAGCCCCTCGACAAGAAACCAAGGCGCGCGACAGAATTCATATTTTTTCGTCAAAAAGTCGCTCTTCCAGCTGTCGAGCATGTCTCTCAACCGAATCCGATCAATCATGATCTGGTAACTCAATCTGAGACCTTCAAATTTAAGCCACAGACAGTATCGAATTCAAATCAGATACCCAGAGCCAATGACTCAACACTACCAGCCTCTATCTTGAATTCCTTAAAAGCCATTGAAAGACACTTCCACATCTCCCTCCCAGTCAATCCTTCAGAAGTGGCTCAGAATGCACCGCAGGGCGTGACGAGCTGTCGTAAACGCAAGGCCGAAACTATTTTTATGGAACGAAAACCAAGTATCAGATTAAAGCCTTCTACAATACCCTCCAGTTCCATAAAATCAACTGATAATGGGTCACCTACTATTCACAAAAGCCACTCCCCCTCCCATCAGGTTCGAAAGAAGCCCGGTCTCGCGGCTCGTAGCTTTGCAAGTGCCCATACCTCCACTCCTAAGCCACCATGCAATGAAATTTATCCCTCTCGGACTAAAATGTCATGGGACGTAAAATCTGACGAGCTAGTGGCGGAGCTCCAAGCTTATACCCTCTCTGAAATCCGTGCAAACGCTGCTTCATCTACGGCAGAATCCAAGCTAAGCCCGAAGAACCCGCAGTTTCCATCGTCTTCGGGATGTAAGAAGCCCTCTCGATTTATCCCGAAAGCACCAGCGTTGAGATATAAAGAACGCCATCCCGAGAAGATAGATGTCGAGACTGATATTGAGATCGAATATGTGCCGCAAAAAGAGGACGAGAACGATGACTGGGTCGTGGATACCTTTTTGCGTATGCCGGCTACGGCGCTGGAAAATTTACAGATCGAAAATAACAAAAACTCGGGCTTCCTCATCTTAGACTCACAAGCTGAGGTGGAGGAGTTCTACCATGACGAAACAGATTCCGGGGAAGATGATGAAGACGAGGATGAAGACGAAAACGGTAATCTAACTACATTTTTGCCTACATTTTCTTCGCATGCTAAGTTACTCTATCAGCTGAAAATCACTATACGGCCGATTACCCTGACGATGAGATATCCTCGAATGATGAATACGATCTCAATGCGTATCACTACTCCAAGGATATCGATGAGTTTGAAGCCGACGTTCTGAGCGATGATGACGATGACCGGACAAGATATCCATGGGCACTAAAGCCGTGGCTCGGAGAATCTACAGCAGCTAACTCAGATGATACAGATGATGATTGATGTGGACTGGAGGTGTCTATGAGTGGTCTATCCAGGGATTAAGAGTTGAGGGGAAATTCTCAGAATATGCGGTACGTGTCTCATTCGGCGCTAATAATGTCAGTCTGCACCTACTACTGATCACGCTCGGGGTAAAAACACTGCTCTGCGTCCCCTATGTACATCAGAGTCCGACGGATGAATAGAAATCTGACGTGCTGACTGATCATTAGGCATCGTCCTCTACCCTAACTATTCTGATCGCTATCTATAATGGTCATGCAACCCTGCAGCGAGTCCCGTGACCCCTTCTTTGAATCTACCTATAACAAGCAGCACCTAATGAGTACTGCTGATAGAAGACTTCCCCAAACTGATCATTTCGTACGTCTTAGGGTAGATAATATGTCGATTTTCGCCTTCCTCTGCCTTCTCCGACTGCGGGAGGTTGTTATACTGCCCCGCAGGCGTCGTGTCTGAAGTCTACTTGTCGAACCTGACCACCCGGAGATCCCAGCTCGTCTCAGTCAAGTGCCTTGAGTAGACCGGCAGCGCATGTGGGAAGAAGCACGGAATGTGGTGTTCAGTTGGGACGAGACGAGCAAGAAGAGACAAAGATCTAAGTACCATGGGAAAGTGGCGCACCACCAGCCTACAGGCGCTCACATTGAGCGAACACGGTGCGTGTGGATGTGTGGACTTGTGGATCGCAAGCAGAATTAGATTCGATCGGAAGGGTTGTAAGTTTTTGTGTATAGGGAGGCACCATAGTTTAGCGTTTTCTGTAAAGCTCATCTGTCGTTGGAATGAATGTCAGTTGCACCACTTCGCACTTCTACACCTGTCAGATTAACATCGCAAGACTTGATTTGTCTCTGTATCGATGAAGTCAACTTTCCAAATCAGCTCATCGCTCTATTTACAGGATAATTTTTCGTTCAGTTGCCGAGGGTCGGTTTGGGATTAAGTTGAGTATTCCGACATCTGATTGCGCATCTCTCCCTACTGGCCTTCCCCAAGCGGTGTCGTCGACGCGATCGTGGTTTCACGAGCCAAACATGTTATAAAGCAGACTTGAAAAAGAGCTGCTGCTCATGAACTCCAACAGTTTCTTTCCGTCGTTCCTTTTCCAACCATAATTTTACACACTGGACTAAACTTTTAATCTGATCTCTGGTATTCCCCGCGTGCAAGCAAATCCTGATTCGCTCTGTTCCAAGAGGCACTGTTGGCGGCATGATAGGCCGTACAACAAAACCGTTAGATTCACATGAGGCGGCTAAACTGCGTGGCTGAGAGGTGAGGAGGGAAAAGATAGGTGAATTTGGTTTTTGCGGGGGTAGAATGAGAAGAGATGTCCCATTGTGAGGGTGAGTAGTTAGTGGTCGAATGAGGTTGAGCTGATCAAATAGGTATTCAATATGCTCATTGAGACGAACTATCAATGGTTCGGTGGTGCCATGTCTCATCAAAGTGTAGACGGAATTTATAGCTACTAGGGATGGAAATGACATCGACGTTGTGTACATGAGCGGTTTGGCGTAATTGATGAGATACTCCTTGACGAGGGGATCACAAATCATTGCAGCTGGAAAAAATCAGCCCCGTCACCCGCGCAGAGTGATACGACAAACCTCCATTGCAAGCCAAGGCTTTTCCAAACGTGTGCAGTCGAGCAAAGATTCGATCTTCCAGGCCCAGACTACAAACAATTCCTCTCCCCTTGTATCCAAACACTCCGTTTGAATGCGCCTCGTCCACAATGAGGTATCCATTTCCTTGGGGTAAGGTCTGTTCCAACGCATCCACCATCTCACGCAGAGGTGCCACGTCGCCATCCATGCTGTACAAGGCCTCGACCGCCACGAAGACGTTGCGCGACCCTTGCGCGACCCCCACGTCATGCTGTACAAAGTTGGTCAGGACGCTCTTCAGATCAACCACAGAGTTGTGCGCAAAGGCGCACACACTTCCGACCCGCGACAACTTGATGCCTTCGCGCACACTGGCGTGGATCAAGCTATCGTGGATCACTACGTCGTTCTTCTGCGGTACGCACGCAAAGAACCCCGAATTGGCGTCAAAGCCTGAATTAAATAGCAGGGCCGTCTTGCCCCGGTGAAATTCCGCGATCTGGGCTTCGAGTTGCTCAGCATAGGACGAGTTCCCATCAAGTAGTCGTGAACCGCCCGAGCCGAGCCGGAAGGCTGAGGGTGCGGTGTCATTGAGCGAGCTCAAGTATATATGACGTAACAGAGGAGATGTGCTGAGGGAGAGAAAATCATTCGACGAAAAATCAGTCAAGTCCGGTGGTTGGATGCGAAGGCTACGTAAGATTGATTTTTTTTGACGGTTAGTAAGTGCTGTGGTCATGGAAGAGATGAGACATGATGGTGGCGGTGGAGGCATTTCTGGATATATGAGAGGGTAGGAAGGTTAGGCCACGCGGACGGTTTTCCAGCTTCCTGTAAATAATGAAAGGCTTGGCATATCGGGATCTGGGACGAATATTCAGAACTTATTATTTGTTCTATTGGCGTTATTTTCGTCATGTTGTGGAGGTTGTCATCATAATCGATTCACTTTACGGGAGGATTAAAATTCCACTAATTTATCCTATTCAATCATGTCACGTGGACAATAGAAGACAAGCGTCTCTGATTACTGACAGAACTGAACGCTTGGGTAGACGTCAACTATCTAAAAGGTACTGAAGATTCTACTTTTCGTTCGGATAATTTTCTATTAAGTCCACAGCAAATCCATCACATTAAATCATATATCATGTGTTCATCTGAATCAAGTCGTGTCACATTCTAGTATTAATTAGTGAGGTATACCTAAAATCGCGAAGAGAAACTGACCGTTCAACAGGAGATAATCCAAGCAATCGCATTCCATTACTCAATACCGTTCGGGCAGCGGCGTAGAGAGCCATTCGCGCCTTCATAATTTCTTTTTCGCTACCAACAATGCGTAAATGATCATAGCTGGAGCTAAGTGCATGGGTCATTTTGAAAAGGTAAGTTAGAATAGTTGTTGGCTCAAGTGTTTTGAGAGTATTTTGCACTACATCAGGATATTGAGATATGACACGGATCAGATTGATGGCGTGAGACTCTGTAAGTAGCGAAAGATCAGCCGAAAGAATTTCAGCTTGGGTAAGTGCGGCTTTGCGGGTGATGGATGAAAGGCGTGCGTGAGCATATTGCAGATAGGGACCTGTGTCGCCTTCGAACGACGTCATAGTGTCCATATTGAATTCATAATTATTGATTCTATCACCAAAGGTTAGTAAGTGCGAATCGCCGAACTTCAACAAAATCACACATACCGCTTGCCATTCATATCTTGAACCATAACACTACTGATTCCTAGAATATCGGCTGTTGCGAGAGGATTCTCAACTTGTTCATATTTTGCTTGGTTTTTCTGCATCACTTCGTGCATTTTATCTCCCACATCTCGAAGAATATCATCAAGAAATTTGACTGTTCCCTTCCGAGTGCTCATTCCCAAAACAAGTCCAAAATTCACATGCTGTACTTTGCCAGCAAGTTCCTTGAACCCCATCAGCTCTATAATTTTAAACAGTTGTTTTAAATGGAGATCCTGTGCTGATGCAACAACATATATCATGTGGTCGAAATGATATTTTTCATCTCGCTGCATAATCTCACTAATATCTCGAGTCAAATAGAGTGCTGTTCCATCTTTTTTTCTTATAAGAGGTCTTTCAAGACTTTTACCTTGTTTTCCTGGCACGTGTTTGGAAAAGTCAACGATAACAGCGCCTTCAGACTCTTCAGAAATTCCCATATCCGCCATCTTTTGAGCCGCCCAATCCATCTTTTCTTGCTTGACTTGACTCTCACCAGAGTAGTCATCGAATTTTATATTGAGTCGTGCATAAGTTTCTTTGTAGCGCTTAATACTTAGCTCCCGGAAACGAGACCACTGTGCTATCGCTTTCTCATCATTTTCGGTCATAGCTTTAAAATATCGACGAGCCTGTTCATCAAGCCCTTCTTCTTTTAATTTGGAGGCATCTTGCCCAGTAGTTTCCAACTCCTTGATTTTCTCTTTTTCTACTGCCAAATCTTTGTTTATATTCACATAAATTTCATATAAGTGATTTATAGGATCTACGAGAAGAGATTCCTCATTTCCGTATTTCTCGAATCCAAGGGCTAAGAGCCCATACTGTTTTCCCCAATCTCCCAAATAATTTACCCTAACGACATCCCATCCGGCGCCCTCATATAGATTCGATAAGAATCCGCCGATAATTGTGCTTCGTAGATGGCCAGCATGAAAAGGTTTCGCAATGTTGGGCGAAGAGAACTCGATTACAATCCGCTTTTTTCCTTTGGAAGCATCCTCTTTATCTTTTAATCCTAAATTAGGATTAAGTCCAAACGATTTTTGTCGAGTGATTATCGACGGTATCAGTATCTCTGCGAGCTTATCGGCCTTGAAAAAAAACTGAATAAAGGTGCCATTTACTGTTGGCTTGTGAACTAAAGGTGATTCGGGAAACTGGGGAAAACCTTAGCTAAGTGAGATAACCCGAGACAAGCTCAGCCCTATAAATTACCTTTTCAATCCAGTCAGCAGCGAGTTCATTTGGTTTTTTGCCCTTGACTCTTAAGGCGGGAACAGGCAAGACGAGATCTCCTTTTTCTAATGTCTGAGTCCATTGAAGCGCGGGGTAAATAATTGAAGAATCCACACCAGTAACTTCAGTCAGAAGTGATGTCAGATGTGCTCTGTAGATATCAACTGCATTTATTTCGGGATAGCAATTGGGATATTTGGGTAAAGGCGCTATCAGACCCATAAGCTTGAGCTGCTCCGAGAGGGGAGACATTTGAGACCGATAAGATGGAATGTACGTCGCGCAAAATCGCGTCGTACGCTGTAGATCTCTGAATTTCTTTGCTCGAGTCAAGCAAGAACTGAGAGATTTCTTTGTTAAATATGGAAGGAAAAAATTCATGAATAAAAGTCTCAAATGCGTTTTTCAGAATCGCATTCTCGCCCCGAAAGTGCCGGTGCCGGCACCGGCTGGTCGGAGATAGATTTCTAGACATCTACAAGTACTAATTAGTAAGAATCGCTAGTAGTATCCGGGTTACTACTGTACATAATTATACATATATTCATATTTAGTACGTGTACACGTAATCTATGTGTCGATATTTGTAAACATGTGCTGGTCCACGTCTAGGGAACAAAGGTCGAAATAGTTAATGCAAACTAATTTGGCAACTTTTCAAAACTATTTCCATTCATACCACTTCATATACATGTTCATTTGCATAAGTCAAAGCATCTAGTTTCCGGATCACCTAGTCAGTGAGCTCCCGGACAGAAATCTAAATTCAGCACCCCCCACACGAAAAATACGACATTGATCAGAAACTTTTAATTTTGAAATTAGGAAAACTTATCCTCGACGAAATCTCTATGGTAATAACAGACCCTCCGATCCATTTTTAGGCTTTATTTTACAAGTAGAGGTGGAATTCTGAGCCACTGCAGCAGTAATTTTTCACTGGCATACCCAATTGTTTTCTTGTCTATCAACCATTGATTTAGACCAATTTGAACCGAATTTCTCTTCTGAGTCGAAGTAATGATCGAAATCTAATACTACAGGCAAGACATTTGCTCTCTTGTCCAGGCCAGCATCGTACTTGGGGCTCCAATGAATTTATATTCTATTTTTTAGCACAACATGGCTCACTTGAATGGGATTTTCCGGCCACCTGAGATACTGAAGAATCTCCTAAACATCATGGGGCTTTGGAGAGGCGTAATAAAGAGTATGAATGATGTTTATAGGCTTCTTAGGTTGTGTTGGTTTACAAGTTCGATTCAAAATCTGTGACGAGTCGATTTTCAGATCCGGATTGAACGAACCTAGACTAGCAGCTTGCCAGCCAGTTCAAAATACTGTTTCTAGAAAGCCTTTCTGTCTCGCTTTATGATCGAGAGGGTAAATTTATTCTCCTTGACCAAAACAGCGTCTATCGGGGTGGAAATGTCTCGGGCAAGGCGTATACCTTGACCTGATATCGAAGAATCCTGTCGTCAAATGGCTACAGGATGTGTACGGCTTTGAAAATCCGAAGACTTTTGGGAGCATACCTCTTTTGCCTGAGCTGAAGAATCCAGTTCATTCTTGTAAAACTGTCGACAATAAGGAAGTAACGATTTCCACGTAGAGCTTTAGAGAAAGGACCGGCAATATCAAATTAGATTAACGCAAGTCATTGAGTCTTATGATGCGCCAACTCCTTTGGAATTTTATTTGTCACCTTTGTCAGCTGGCAAATGTCGCAAGTCTCTCTCAGTTTTGGTATCTTAATGGCCTCACAATGGGTTGTAACTCCATGAAGGTTTCGTATTTTCTCCGGTCCTAGTTGAGTGAATCTTCTATGCCAAAGCAAATACCGATCTGCATCGGATTAAGTTCTCCCGTAAAGTTTCTGTGTTATGCTCAAATTTGTGTGCTGATGAAGATGGTGCAGATAAATCATGTGAGGTTGCAGTAACTGAATTGGAGTCAATTTCCATGGTGGCAAAAGCAGTACACTTTTTATTATTTTGTAGTTGATGGTTTAGTTCTCTTGAAATATGCTCAACAATATACAAGCCGCTATCTATCTTTGCCCGAATCATTATCTTTTGTCCTGCTCTGAAGTACATGTTACAGTCGCTAAAAATTCTGTATAGTACAGACTCGCACATACGCCGTGCTGACTACAAGTTGACCCCGAGACCCGGCACATATAGTGTCAGGAAATGAAACCCTCGACCCATCCCTGCAAACCAACTCAGCTATTCCCTTTGAATCTGCGTACATCATTCCACCGCCAACTCGAATGGTGCGGCGCTTAATTGGGGTAAGGTGACTAAACAGAGTATACTGTTCAGACATATGCGAGGTACAAGCAGTATCAGATAGCCAAAAAGATGAGGAGGCAAGTTTGATTTGTTCTCTAGTCTCACGGAAATAGGAGCGGATATTCCAAGGGGTACGGAGCGGGACTAGGAAGATCGTTTGATGGAGGTGAGATAGAGATGTGTTGGGTAGGAAGCGTGAGGCGTGAAAAGTGCCCCTTCACAGTAGAAGAGGAATGGGCGGTGGGAGTGGTCTTCCGGAGCGGAAGAGAAGTGTAATTAGATAGCGGTCTTCACAGAGGAAGAGAATAATTGAGGAATAAAATTATATTCAGAAGACGTTGCGTGAAGAAAAAACCCTACGATGTGAAGTCTATATATGTACATTGGATCTCCAAGTAAAATTGTAAAATGATCTTAATACGGTTGTATGAGACCCAGAGTACAACTCCAAACTCCTGTAACGGCACGCCCACGTTTTACCACGAAGCCTTGCAACTCCCTTGTTAGATATCAAACCCTTATGTCGGCCCTGATACTTCCCTAACATGAAACATGTCAATCCATGAAATCTAGTTAGAGTATGTACCTCTTCATCTGAGTCACAGGTTATCTCATTTTCCGAGGCTAATGGAGACTCTGAATCTGGAGCTTCTTCTTTTCTTTGCATGACGAAGCCTTTTTAATTTGAGTTGCGGTTGTTCCTGTTTTTCATGTTAGATTGGCCGGAAGCTGGAAATTTTTGCGACTTAGTACGATTATTTGATAATGAATTCTTAGCTCTGGTCTGGTCGCGAAAATTGTTACTAATTTGTTGTTCGGAGTAAGGATTTAGACGTTCAAAATACACCCTTTTCGTTGTCTTGAGGTTCTCGACATGCTTCCGGGCTTAAGAAAGGAATGAGCAAACCCTCAGCCAGAGAAAATTTTCTCCACATAGCATACATTTTCCAGTGACTGCTTCAGCTCCGTCAGACGATGATGAGCAGTCATGACAGTGCTGTAGGGGAACAAACGTCTTTCCTCGTAGCTTGAAAGAAGCATAGGCATGCTCTGTCTTCTTCTTGAGTCACGATTCTTTGGATTCAAGATGCTTTAATTTCTCATCAATCGTCAAACCCGTTTGGACATCGATGCTGTCAATTTTTGATTTATAGTCGTCCGGCAGCGCGCGGATAAGCACCAGGAATAAGGAATTGTCATTGTAGGTATTCCTCATGTGTGGACTAGCTACACTCAATTTCCGCCGAAAATCCTTTAACCATTGGATATGACATCGTTGGTAGATGTGGGAAGCCTTACGATTGTTGCCTCTGTTGCATTTGAAGCTGTTCTTGCTGACGAAGGTGATACTGTGCCTCCTACACACTATGTGCTTCTTACGAGGCCACTATCTCAGTCGCTTTCAAGTTGTTCAAACCGATATTCTTTTTTTGACGCAGTCTCAATGAGCGTCTCTAAGTTTTCACAAGTAGCCCTCTCCCTATGGCACCGGGCGCCGCGTTTCCGAGGAGAAACAGCCGAGGTGCACTTGGAACGACCAGATTGACAGTTTTTCTGGCACTGACAGAAGATGTAATCTGGCGCCATCTACTTAAGCTGCTTCTGAGTAGGTACAAAGCCTGGCAACAGACTGTCATGAGTCCTCACTGGTGCCTGAGCTTTCGCATTACGGGGAGCTTTTTCATCTGACATCTCAGCACGTATCATAGCTCTATGACCTATGCTAGATGCGCTCTGGCCATTGACTACGAGTAAACGCTGTCTTCCATCGACTGATCTCGTGAATTATACCTGGCTTTTCACCAGCTTCACAACCGAAGTACCAGTGGATATCGAAGTCGCACATAAGAAGATAACCGCCAGCCTCGATGACTGCCATGATCCTGTGCGTGGAAGGCAAGCCTATCGCCCTACGGTAAAGTCCGTGGCAAGTACAGAAAGAACAATCGAGATAGGCTTCAACCTTCTGTGGTGCTACGAACATGGAAGATAAGCAGTTGACAGCATCAAGAAGAGTGCTATCGTATGTGCGTTCACAACACTCTGGCAACGCTAAAATATTAGACCTGGGGTGATTGTGCCGCATTTGCTTGTTATTCTTCTGTGAAAGGCGGATTTCATACCGTCTAGAGACTTGACCATCCATCACAGGCGCCTGCGGATAGGCAACGGCAAAAACACGCCGCTCGCAGAAGTACTCTTTTGAAGCATGTATAGTAGAAATTAACTGCCTGATTTTGCTTCGAGCGTTTGTCATGACCTGTCTCACGATGACAGCGAATTTCTAGTTTTAACGATAGCCTCTGCCATGACATTTTTTCACCCACTTCTGCTTCTTGTTCTGGAAGCTCTAAGATTGAAGTGCAGCATGCGACTCGAATTCGCGCTCTGGCGACATTTCATCTTCATACATTTCGTGCTGGGTTTCGCTTGCTGTGGGTGATATTGTGGTTTCCATGGCGCGAAAGCTGTAAAAAAACGATTAAACCCATATGCATATGATAACTTTTTGAAAGGTGTAAGCCTACCTTAGGTAAATTCAATTAATTACATGTATATCGAAGGCAATGAACACTGTCCTAAAGGCCCAAAGGTTGTATAGTATAACCTTAAATGTCGATATTACAGGCGTCTTCCCAGTACATTTTCGCTTAATAATTCCAAGAAGGCTAGGTTATTTATTCGCATTCCACGTTCTCCAATGACATCGACAACATCACACTCGCAACCGTGATCAGAATTTTGCCTTCAACAACCAGCTCTGTCTCCTCATTCTAGAACAGCGACATAAGAATCCGTTTTGAGTTTCTAACGAAAGATATTTTTCAGTTTTCCATGCCAGGCGGACGTTCCGGCTTCAGAACTTGAATCACGATTGATGAATTTGTTTTACTAGGTATACGATTTGGGGACATACACTTGTGAGGGAGCTAAGATAGATTCTAGTAAAACAGAGTGATCTGAGGATAGAAGATTGAAATGTAGAAATGTGTTAGTATGAATTATGTGTTTAACTATGGGGGAATCCCGAGCCTATTTATATTCTGATATGGTCCGTGCATGGACAGAACAAACATGACAAACACAGAGAATTGTACGTGCCGTGCCTCGCCTAACTAATCCCCGTGCTCCATCCCAACTTCGGGTCCTCCGTCCCTTCCGTGTCCTTGGTGCACTGGCTCGGCTAACACGACGCTCATGCTCCCTTCATGCCACACCCATCGTGCTTGTCAGTGCCAAGCACAACAGAATTATGGATAACTGGTTGACATTACGCACGCACGTTGAAGAAGAGAAAGGTTAGCTCAACATACTCTAAGAAATATCAATTCTAACGGGGAATTTCAGCTCGACTATGAGTAAGATGAATAATGCCTTTCAGCCAAGGAAATTGATATTCTAGGGATCATTCTTTAGGTCACATAAATGTCCCACCTTTGTTGAGAAGAAGAGCTGGGAGATACATCTGATACTCAATCAAGAAAGGCACTCAAACCTGCTCCTCCGACGATTTTTCACGGCGCTAGTCGCTTCGTCTCTAAAGACCCGATGGGAGACCTGCACCCAGAGGTGACAGAGCTCATCGTTTATTCTACCTCTCCTAATTTGGCCCAGATCGAGTCAGAGTGCGCGGAACTCGCACAACTCAGAGGTAGATTCGGTGAGTCAAACACCGTCCTCTGCATACGAACTCAATCGGCTCCTTCCCAGCATGCCTGGAAAGTGACAGGTTGGCTAAGCCTGATGTGAACGGGGGCCTTATCATGTTACTATTACTCTGGTCCATTTGATGCCTTCTCGTCCGTCAAAGATTCTTTCAGTCACTTCGTCTAGCTTAGTTGTTCGATAGACACGAAAATACCAGTCCATTAAGGTTCAACATAATTCTGTCGCCAAGAAAAATTTAGCCCGTAGCGCCGTCCAGCATCCCCAAATCACGTAAAGCGCGTCAAGGACGGTGCAGTAGTCGTAGTGAATTATGCCCAGATAAACCTTAGCGGAGCCCTGGGTTTTAGTGTCATGGTAGGAAAGTGGCGAGACGCGATTTATTGGTGGTGAAATCTTTCATCACGTGTCATGTGGGAAATTTCAGGTAAGATTTTCTAGAATAAGGCTCTTGTACTCTCATTCAGGGTGTAGATAATTTCGATGTAATTAGACAACTTGACACGCTTGGTGGCTTACAGCCGCGCAAGCACGCCAATCGTCCCATGGGAGACAAGAGGCCGGGTCAATCCCGCGAGCCTACTTGGCGTTAACCGTTGATAATAATAATAATAATAAGTACTCTCATTCAGGGGTCCACAATGTAAATGGCCTTTTATTATACACAGGGGTCCAGACCCGGCTATATCCTGGTCATGTTTTGGAGCTAATTTAGGGCGTATTTACTGCCGGTCATCGAGCAGAGACACCTAGTCGTTTTAATCTGTCCAAGCCCTAGATCTGTCATATTTTCACCATCACTAGCTTAGAGAGTCTGTCGTCGCCAACTACAAGCGACAATAAGCAGAGAAATAATTATCTTGTTGCGAGAATCAAATCGAAAGTGAGTTTAATCATAGAAAGTATGTTATTATTGATTCAAACTAATTGAATCTAATAGATGAGCAACTCTCTAACATCTCCAACAGTGCGCGATCACTCAGCCAGAACTAGTCCTACCTCAGTGCATCCAGGTAATTCATCACTTAATTTAGGGATAGATATTCTTGCTAAAATGAGTTGAGGCGATGATATTGCACTATGCTGACTACAAGAGAAATGAAATCTCCTCAATGCTCAGCTTGAGTCACAGACAAGTGAGCTATATCATGACCAGAGGCACTCTAGCTCCGGTTCCAAGGCCAAAAGGAAAACGTAAACTTACTCAAGCTCAAGTCGATGAGTTTGAGGCTTTCGTGCGGCTGTCACGAAAAAATCGCCAATTGTCGTATCTCGAACTTGTGTATGAATTTAGGTTCTGGAATGCTGGTGTATGTGCTATCACAAGTGCGCTTAAAGATAGAGGATATTATA
>JAKRRZ010000829.1:0-15840 GCA_022627015.2 Podosphaera aphanis | reverse complement strand
ATTATCTTCACGAAAATGATAATTGACTTATGTGGTTTAATGGTGTTAAAAAGTGGGTTGAAGTTGAGAAATGGGTCAAAAGTGTCCGAGTGGGTGATATGTCCGAGTGGGTGATAAACTACGTTAAATATAAACTACATTAAAGCATATCGTCGCTCAGGCACCAATTGCCGAACCGTGACATATTGTCAGGAACTAAGAATAAGACAAGAACTCAAGATAAAAGATTGAAATAAAGCTGGAGAGCTAAAAGACTCTACGAATACAATATATATATGTGCGTTTTACGCGGAATAAGCAATTTGAACCAGTGCTCCTTTCATTAACGCCTTTGTTCCTGGGGTATCATTACTAAGTCCAATCCTTGTGTAACTCCATGCTCTATACCTGAGTACTTGACAAGATACCTTAGAACGTTGAGATCACGATCAGATGGATAAGTATAGAATAGATGTATCTCAATATATTATCTCTGTTATAATGTATGAAAGGAAACTGCTTACATTAACGTACAGAGGTCTACTACCTCCTTATATACATCTCTCCAGAACTCCTAGCTATCCTCTGCTATTCTACTAGAATATTCTACTCCAGACTCATATCACAACACTAGTTGATCAGTTGTCGTTCTATGCCTTTCCAATATATTCCAGTACGTTCCAAGATATCCCCCAAACCCTTGAACGTATGTTGGGGAAGTCTGTCACAAATAGAGTTTGGCACTCGCTTAGCTCCCGCCAAGCGAATACATTACATAAGCATCAACCATGTTACCGAACGAGGGAATTACAACAGAGATGCCTCAGGTCGTGTCTGTCCCAGTTGGCTGGCACCCCGTACGCGCATGAGGAGGGGCTGCAGGTCGTACGGTTTTCAGATCAGTGATCTTCCATAGCGTGTGTAGACTGGATTCATCGGTATCCACCCAGGCAGGTCGGACTCCGAGTGTCAGATTGGTCAGATAGCGAGCTGTATGGTTCAGTCTCGTGAGATCGCTCGCTCGTTTGAGGCTGATGGATATACCTTGGAAGATAGAGTGACAAAAATGGACCTACGTGGTACTCTTGACGAGGTCCTAAGAGCTAACACGATTGAGAGTTGCTCCAATCAACGGTAGTTTTGAAGGGAAAGAGCTAGCTTTCTGACCTACATGATCTGCAGCAGATCCATTAAAACCTGAATGGAGCAACATATATTTTTCATTCTATCCGCCTTAATTCAAGGTAGCTAATATATCATAACATATTCGTGTCTTCAGATCAGGCATGATACAAGATACTCAGGTCACATATTTTTTCAGATATACGCCTAGATTTGCCGCTATGCACATGTGGACTGATTTACAGTTATAGAGAGGATACAAAAGAATGGATCAAGTGGCGATCCGATCAAAGACAGGTTTTATCTCGAGCTTCAGTGCTGGTAGAATCTTGGTACCCGAGGAAGATCTCTTCGAAATGAAATGACAACTATCCTTGATCCGTGTAAATTTGCGAACTAGAAGAAGCATTCTACTTCTTTATCTCACCACTTATCCTAGCTTGCAGATTAGAACAGGCCAAGGATAGTAGGGATATGCTGCGTCAGGGAGCTTAGTGGTTCGTACATTGAAGCGTGAATTTGCCATTCCTGTGTAGCTCTCAGCTCAAGTGGAATAAAGAATATTTTAGATCCAAATTTTAATTAGATCTCAAGCAATTCCATAGGATCCAAGACGGAGCATAAATCGAAGCCATCATAGTCATCCGGATTCTGAGTCCTACTCCCGAATCTTTCGTTTCATCTTCGAACATGATGTGGTCTCTTACGTCTATCATTGCAATAGCCTTCTTCTCTTTCTTTGCTTTACTTGTAGCGTCGATGCCACTCGACACAAGTAATGGTGAAATCGAGCCTCGTTGGAGCAGTGAAGCTCAAGAAAACGCCCGACCGACCTCGAAAAATATAGATGGATATGACTGTCCCAAGAGAAAGAAGCCGTCTAAGTCGGTTTTTATCGAGAAAGAAAAGATCGAAGAGTCCATTAACGATGCGTGCGAGAGATTAGAGGCTCCCCAGTTTACAAGATGGGCCTATCCAGCACAGTACTTAGCGGCTAGCTACGCACTGCCTGGCCCTTATGCCGAGTGGCCTATTGAATACCGAGGACCTTCAACGGGTTAGTTTGAGCCCCAACTCATGAAGCCCAAATATCCCGACGCTAATAAATTTCTGCTACGAGTAGAAAAGATTAGCGATCATCGCGTTGTGATAGACATGAATTGCAATCTTGTAGATGTGGTCACACAGTTCAAGGATGGTCATTATGCAGAGTGCAAAAAGGCTCTTGGATGATGCTATGAAACGAAGCTTATGTATGTACTCGACTGGGTTCATGAGCCTAGCACCCCACGAGACGACAGCAAGAGTAAAACTAGGCGTCACCAAGCGACCCTCATAAATGAATAAGCCAACGAGGTTGACATGAGCGTACCTCTTGAGTTGGAATAGCTTAAAGCTGAGATTAGGCTATCGGGTCGAAAATGGTATTATAAATATATCTAAAGGAAACAAATACGGTGTATCTACCATTTAGATGTGTTGATTTAAGTGATGTGAGCATTGACAACCCATCTGCCGGGATGACCTTCTGGATCTAGATCACCCCTAAAATTAATGTTTCAAGTTGGAGGAACGTTTTGGTTGCCCAGCATGGTAAAGAGAGATCCGTTAATTGCCACAAAATGTCGTTATTATTATTCGACTGATAAATAACCACTGCGAGATTATCTGGCTCGTGGGCTGTTGGGAATATACAATTAGTATATGCTAATTAATACATGTACTTAAATGTAGCCGGGCTATCGTGCACGGATAAACGATTAAGCGAGATGAAGATTGGCACGACGCTAGAGATTTTATAGAGATGTATATATACTCAAACTTGGAAGGGAGAAGGGGAAGACAGAGATTGAGATAGACCATTGTTGATATCGTAAAGATATTTATTCACACTTGCTTATCTATTTATCGACTTCGTGACGGATCAGCTGACTTCGTGACAGCAAAACTAGTGAAATACTCCTGTATTTCTAAACATGGGCCTCACTGGATTCTACTAGTGAACTCGTTCTATCACAAGTTGAATGGATATGTACAGGATACCCAAATCTATTCAGAAGAACGGACCGGACGAAGCATTACGTGACCTGCATGTCAACCTTGATCTTGCTCTTTCCGCGTTTTTTGGCAGGCTATCAGAAGCTACTGTAGCTCACATTTCTATAGCAGACTGAGGCTTAAGGGCTGCGCGGAGCGAATCTCTCTCCTAGTCCGGGGCCCTCGGGGGAAGGGGTTCACGGTAGATGGAGACAGCTGAGAGTGTCAGCCCCTGGGCGGATGGTAAGAGGATGGCCTCAGATTTGCGATATAGATAATCACTTCTTAGGCGAATTGGTTTAATTTCTTCGAGCCAGAGGCTTTTGAGACTTGATCCGTACTTTCGGTCGTCTCGCGATCTTAGTTGATTGATCTGATGTTTCCAGCATCAACCATCCCTGCGTCAGCTAGTTCTGTAGACCGTCCTTGGAGAGAGCCTTCGAGACGCTGCAACTATTTTCAGACATGGTTATGCCCATTCTTTGCCGGTGGCAGTTGACGTCTGAGAACGCTTTATTTCATCGGAGATATTGTGAAGACTCCACTTAGGAATTTTAGTAAGATGAGTGAATAGGAGAGGAAATAGAAATAATATCAAGTTATGTAGTTTTGCTTGCCCCCAGATTTAGATCTCAGGGAATACCGTTAGTCCTTCTGGTTTGCAGTTAATGAGCTGGCCGAGGGAAATTAATCATAACTGAAAGTACATGTACCGTTGTATCCGAGTCATAAGTCCAACATTGACATTTGCAACTTCTGTCATAGGAAGAACCAGAGAATGCAACACCTGTTGTTACACTGCCCCCATTTCACATCAGATAGGAAAAAGGCATATGAAGGACTAGAACCTTTGAACCTTCAAATTTTATTCAATACTAATGCTGGCAGGGAGAGGCTGCTTAGGCACCTCGAGGCATCTAAGTGCATATTGCTGGCAAAAGAACAACCATCAAATTAACTTATAAAAGACAAAATCAACCAGATAAATAAAGATAAATAAAGATAAAAATAAGAGGAATATAAGTTATCTATGCATGGAGTAGTAGAGTAGGAAGGTTTGGTTTGATTTTATTTTTGGAGTCAATTTTTAGGTATAAAAGAGTCATTAATAAAGATATGAGCTATTATGGCCTGGGTTATGGGAGTTTGTGACTCTTTTCAGTATACTGCTGAGGGGGCTGAACCAATTTTTTTTTTAGATCTATTGTCATAGCATAGCTTATAAGCTCAATACAAAATGATTAAAATAAAAAATAATAAGCCCATGTTTCACGCCTTAGTACACTGAATATGCTTATCACCCCATGGATTGCGCACCCCACCCCTATCTTTCGCGCACTGAGCCTGCAGCAACATCATGAACTACTTTTAATTTTTCTAACCCAATAACAATCTAATTACTGTAAAGATTGCGGTTTCTTGTACGTACGAGATTCTACGATAAATTGGTTATTTCCAGCCTGTGACTCAGACCCCCTAAGCCTATCCCGTTGCTCCAAAGCTGCTTGCCCGTCTGGCGCTTCAACGATTGATTGTATGTTAGCAAATTTAGTATTAGGATTGACTTGGACTCTTCTACGCCGGTGGATAGAATTAGAAGCTTAGCAGGATTTTAATGAAGCAACTTTTGCTTGAAGATCTGCCACCTCTGTGTTGAGAGAGTCAATCACGCGGCCTGCCTCGTGAAGCTTCCTAATGTGCCGTCTCTCTCTAGGGGATTCTCCAGCCTCACTCCCTCTAATTAATTGAATCGATCTATATATCTTTTGAGAGCAACGAGGTGATTTATCTGAATCAGAAATAGGAGTATATAACGGTGTTGAAGGTCTTTCTATGGGGTGAGGGACCTGGACCCTTTTCTAGGTTCCAAGGGAATAAACCAGCTACTTTCCAGCCGGTTTTAGGTAGTAGTCTCAGGGATAGATATGTATTTAAGCTAATTAATTGCAATTTTATTGTAAAGCCATCCATCTTCATATGTAATATATTGCCAATCTGGGGAGTTATCTGAAATCAAGTTGACTATGGGTTGCTACCCTTAAAAATTATCCACGGCCGTATAGACTGTCCTGAGGCGCTAATTGTCTCGATAATTGAAACCCATTCTCGCGATTGAGGAGATTTAACATAGGTACGCTTTTTGTTTGAGCTAGCAAGGACCATTGAGTTAGCACAAACTCCGAGGGCGATGATATGTTCGTCCATATTCCAAATGTTTCTTTGTTCTGCGTTATGACGACTTTGAAGCTCACGGAACCGCAGGTAGAACTCGGAAAGTAAATCTGGGTGAGTTCCAACGATACTTGAGGCCTCGATGCTTCTAACTATACAAGTAGAAACTTCTGGGTTGCGCTGCATGAAATATGATAGCCATTTTTTCCCAAGGGGAGCATGGTCAAAATTCAGTCTTAAGGATTTGAACCGCCATTTCTCGGGCGCAAGCGTGAGATGGCGGATATCCTTTGGAGTCTAGTCTAAGGATCCATTTTGCAAGATATTCCTCTTGTTGATTAGACAATCTCTGACATGGTTCATGACCATCAATCTCTTTGATTTTTCCTACCCCGTTGGCGATCTCTAAGAGTGGATTCAAGGATGCCGTACAATTCAGCAGCGGCTGGAATCGATAAATTTTTGTGAGATTCTATACTCTGAAGAGCATCTCTTATTGCAGGTTCCCGTCGAGACATTGTACTTATAGTGAGGTGGGATAATTACAAAATTAACAGATGGTGTTGTTGAAATCAGTGCTTCTAATTGAGATGGTTGAAGATCGTGCAAGGTTGGTCGTCCCCTAATTGCACCCGCATTGACCTTAAGTCTAAGTGTATTATGAGCATCAATATGCTAAGCCATATTAGCGAGATCACTCAATCATTGTTAGTTTTTATTAGTGAATATAGATAGCACTCTGTTCGAAACGGGAGAAATTATCATCACCAGACAATATGTTAACAGACTCTTACTTAATCCAAGCTTACCATACGATTGATAAGTGATTCTATCCAGTCTAACAACTGAACTAAAACTTCACTTTTAATAGGTGTTGCTGTAGCTCAGTGGTGCGCAATCCATAGGATGTCTAACTTACCAAAGTTTTTGAAAAGTAAATGAAGCGTTACGCATAGTGTACTCCTCCACTTCCATATCCAAATATCGACGATCTTTAAAAAGCTGTTGTCGCCTAACGTAAAGAACAATCGTAAAATTCAAAAGATGAGATTTGTTTTGACTAGCCTGGTTCATGTTCCATGTATAATTGGATACAGTACAGGACATTTAGAATTAGAAGATGGAGTAATTTTTATGGCTTTATACTTGATATTCGTATATCCCAATTATGGCTGTTGGGAATTTAGTATCCTCAATCGTTCACTTCTCTATTATATTCTCTATCGTTTTCTGGAAGAAGTAAGTCTTCTTGGCCGTTCTCTTGATCAGAAATACCATGTCTTGTCTTCCATTTGCTCAGCCCTTAGTCGCCATACTATTTTGCTATCTCGAAGTTCTTCAGCCTAGCGGCCATGGCCTATTTGTGCCTGACTTTGGAAGCCGTCGTAATTTATACTGATACCTCAGATCGTCATTTTTGAGATTCTTGAAGTCGAGAACAATTTCATCGGAGGCTATTCCGTTCTCGCTGATCTGCGGAGGAATCTCTGGGTCAACTGCCTGCTCGATGTCTTCGAAGGTGAGCTTCAGGTCTTCGATCAGCAGCTGGTCGTTCTGACTGCCATTAAGAAGTAAGCTGATACCGCAGTTTTTGAAGGGCTTCCTTATAATTTAACACTGATCCCGAAAAAAATCTTGCCAGGCATGACCGACGACCCGGGTGACCTGGATTAATTTGTCTGATACCGTCCAGCCCCTTGTCTAAAGCTCTAGACGACGCTCCTCCTCCCAGATATCCATCTGCTCTAACAGATATTTATCCTTGAACGTCTTACTGACGGCGGTGTCGAGAGGTTGTACAAAGCTCATACAGCCCGAGGATACTATTTCAGGGGTAGTATAGTTTTCACGCATATGCTGAAGAATTCTTTGTGTGCGATGGAAAAACCCCTGATCTAGTGCTATCAGGTGAGATCTATCGCGAACTAGAGGGAAGAACTCCTCATCTAGCCACTCTAGCATAAGCTCCTCGGTATTATGTGCGCTACCATTGAATTCAATAGTCACGCCAGGATGGTAAAGATGCTCCTCGGTCTTCCGGATTGCCGATCTATCGCTGTCGATGCCGTGGGATATGACCTTTGTTCGTATTCGAGAGATACTGTCGACAAAGATGTACAATTTCAGAATTACCTGACGCTTGTCCCATCTACTTCGAGCTGACTAGCACTTAATAGTCTTCTCACCGGCCCAAGAGTAAGTGTAGCCGTCGGCAAACTCAAACGGAATTGGAGTCTCGTCCATATTGAGTATACAATTGAGAGAGAAAAGACCCCTCCAATCTCGAGAGACTTTTTCCTGATGTACCGGATGAAGTTATTTACCATGTTCTTCGAGATAATCCTCCTTGAATCCCCTGCAATTCTCAACAGATTGAAACTGGATTAAAATTTTGCAACGCTTCATAATTAATCGATAGGCACTGCTACGTAATTTGGGCAATTTCTAACGGTCATTTGGCCATGTAGATTGTTGTAAAATTGAAGTAGCTGATTTAAGACCGTTTATAAAATGATATTTTTTGGTAACTAGTTTCGCACAAATAGCTCGATTCTTTTGAAATTAAGGCAATAAGTGAGTCGGAGTTTTATCATTTATTTACCATTTACTAGTAAAGTTTTTATAATTCGTGAATGTTGTGTTGTATCTTTACCTCTCCCACGGCGGCTAAGTTGGGGGTGGCGTCTTAATATTTACCTGGAAGACATGAATTTGATTAGCGCACTAAAAACTTAGCTCTGTTGTAAATTAGTGGGTTCATAACTGCATCAGTAACAGGGGCTAATCTAGCACTTGCTAAGTACCCCTGAAGTCGCTTAAAGTCGCTTATACATTAATAGTCGTAGTCTCCTAGCTACTCCCACAACACCTACGCTGGAGTGCAGAGCAACTTTTAGTTTCTCTTCTCTTCTATTGGAATTGGTGAAACATAAGGGAAAAAGAATAGAATTTCCAATATACATTAAGAGGTTTCGATTATCAAACACACATCTCAAAAACACAGACTTTTGTCGCATCTGATTGGCTGGTTTCAAGATCGTTTATATATTCAGCCAATCATATGCGATAAAATTCTACTTTTGTGGGGGCTGTATTTTCGACCTTAAACCACATACCCAACTTGGAAAGATCAGCGCCTCAATTATGTACAACTTCCGCGCAATGCAGATATCGCAAGATGGGGCCGGTGATAATGCGATCACGTCGAAAGCATGAACGACCGGCATTTACGGCAAGAAGATCTTGTACACTGTGCAAAAAAACTGCCAAAAAAATCGCAAAATTTGATTCTTAAATCCTTTGCTCTCTACCGACTGAATGAAATAGCTTAAAAATTCACGTAGATATAGATTAATTTCTGATACTTAATATTTCACGATTTGGAGTTGTGTAATTCTCTACAAAAAAAATGGTGGCTAGATGAAGTTCACAATTTTTGGAGACAGTTTTTTTGCAGGCTTATCTAATATCTAGTATTCCCACCTTTAGAAGGCCCAACTGCCTCAATTCGCCTCGGCATTGACTCTATTAGATTGCGACAGGTACTTGCTGGTATCAGGGCCCATTCTCTCTGTACTCGCTGCCATAATTCCCCTACTCCTTTTGGGGGTTCGTAATAGGTCCTAAGTCTTCTCTTCAACTCTTCCTAAAGGTGCTCTATTGGGTTTAGATCTGGGGACTAGGCAGGCCAATCTAAGCATTTAATATCCCTGGACCTAAGAAATGATGTTTTAGCGCGGGCGGTATGCTTGGCCTAGGATAATTCTGCACACTGTGACGTCTTCTGCTCCATCACATATATCCTTTCAATAGGCTCTAGCGGTAGCACTACTTACTATTCCTCCAGGGTAGTGTCCGTCCAGTGGAGAAGACCCTCGCATCAGGGGTACAATCCCTACTAGCTCCAAAAAAACCCCTACTAATTCCAAGGCTAATTGAAGCCATAAGTTTTTGCTTGAACCGAGAGGTAGCTACCAATTTTCATATCCCTCACATCAGCATCACTTTCCACCATCGCAGCTATCATCAACTTCAACAGCAAGGGCATCAACATCGTACCGTAAATATCTACATTCTATTATTCTCACAAAGTATGAAATAAGAAGAGAATACAAACCTCATGCATTACTGAAGAAGTGTGATAATAAAAGGATTATCTTTTAAGGAAGTAAAGAGAGAAGTAAGACGGAGTTATAGGTAAGTAGAACTTAGTTCTAGAAGTAAAATATTATTATCTAATTGAGAACACAAAACGATAGAAAGATGTTATACAAGAGTAAAAAAACACAAAAAAATAAGCTAGTCCCACACTATCCAAAATTAGCAACGTTGAGTGTAATCAAAAGAATGTTGACTTTGTTGGTCACTTTGTAAAAGGAATATGGAGGAACATATGACCACGTGATATCTATTTCCAACAAGAAGCTGAAGAAGCCCCTTGATCTGGAAAGAGTAGAAGAAATAAGCTGGACCGATGAGGATTGGATGGAATTTCTCTATAATGATAATATTTGATCTTCAAATGGCTCGTACCCAAGGAAGTGAACTACCCGAAAGGTCTGTACCTTAAATTGTAGTTCAAAGGCTCAGTGGACTACTCATCCGATCAATATAGTTAAAAAATTTCTACCGCCGGCTTGATGAAAATCAAGAGAATTTGAGACAACATCTTGAATGGATATACTAGAAATGCTTTGCGTATGCTTGAGCTTGCACGTGTTACGAATAACGGGAGAGGCTCATCACCACAATCGAGTAGCCGCTCTACCACGACCTTGACCCAATGAAGCATTTGTGAGACAGAGTGAAGGACTACGTACGGTAACATGATTCGAGACGGGATGGTGGAAAACAGTAGTGGTCTTACGACGAACTTTGAGAGGCGGTGAATAAAGCACGGACTTAGGATGAAACTACGAAGCCGAAAAAAGCTAGAAAAATTCATTAGAGGGAAGATATGAGGCTATTGTGTGTGATAGAAAAGGTATATGAAACCACAGATGAATGTGTTACAGCAATCTTTTTGCATATTGGGAAGACTAGAAAATTAAAAGTAGAAATAAAATGACTCGATTTGGTTTAGCTTCAAAGATTAGCGTAGTGGACAAAATCTTTACCGGATAAGAACACCACACAAACAATCCTTGTCGAATCTATTAAAAGAATAGTAAAAAATTGATTTCCAATGATATGATGCCGAATCAGGAGAAGATGGCCTTCAAAAGCCCCCACTTTTTGGTCCACTGGACAAAACCTACCCTGGAGGAATAGTACCTTCACGTCACCCCAAAGGCCTAGAACAGTGAGATGTGCCAAGATCCAATCGACCCTCGACTCGTACCACAGGCTTGGATTCCTCGAGAAGATGACGAGGACGACGCGCGATTGTTGAACGTCCGGGTAGCTGGTACCTGGTATGGCTGACGGTACTCCCCGTGCCCAGATTACTTCTAAACCTCGTATCTAAGTATTGTAAAAATTCGCAGTTTAAGTCATATATTTTCATGCCAAGGCTTACAACACTTAGCGACGAATTATGGAAGGAATTTGGCCACGGAGAGTAAGTTCAGTTCGTGCTCGCGGACTTTACATGACTATGAGTGTAACGAGATGACCCAGGCTATCGTTCGTGACGGTTACGTCCAAGGTAGGCAGGCAGGAAAATTAGTGAGCGAAGCTCCTGGGGGGTTCTGAATCAACGTCTTCCCCGTACATGGACGAAAGGCTGAGGGGACGAAGACAGTGCCCACAATAGCACATGCCCCATTTTAGCGTGTTTCCTTTTTTAGTCTAGATTACGGAGAAGCCTAATAAATCCACACGTAGATTTATCAACCTGTGTGTTGTTTCGGCTCAGCATAGTGCGGGACTATGGAGTAATAAGGGTTATATGAAGAATAGGTTGAACCAAGAAATGAAGTACGCTCAGATGGGCGATGTACGTGTACCCTCGTACTTCAGGACGGAGGTGATGTTAATACAGAACCCCCAAGTAGCAGGTCTCTCACGTAGGAACTGACTATGATGGGATGAATCGTTCTATTTTGTGCACTGCGTTGCGAAGATG
This sequence comes from Podosphaera aphanis, assembly GCA_022627015.2. Taxonomy (NCBI): domain Eukaryota; kingdom Fungi; phylum Ascomycota; class Leotiomycetes; order Helotiales; family Erysiphaceae; genus Podosphaera; species Podosphaera aphanis. Next base: position 4,463 of record JAKRRZ010000829.1, on the reverse strand, counting down.
TGAAAAAGTGGCGGGCCAAACACATTCGGTAATTACTCTGACCAACCTCATCAATCCAGCGGATCATGTGAGTGTGTGACCTCATGAGTACTGATAATTCTCCACATGAAGTAGATCAGGGAAATCTACCTATGCTTCATCGGCTATCTTTTGATCTGTCTCTGCTCGTGCACCGTTGGTCGGGTGGGCTCAGAGGGAAGCTGCGCCTGGCCTGGCCTGGAAAGCAGTCTGTGGAGTTTTTCTTTAATACTGTCACATGGCTATCAAAATAATAAACAATTACGGTCGACCATTAGAGCAGTCAATAAAGAAATGGCTTCCTTTTTTGTTATTTCAGCACCGCCATCCGAGGAAAGGTGATGTAATGCCTCCATATACATGTATTAAAGATTGGGTGTGAATCAAACTAAATTGCCTGTATTGAATAACGACGGTAGCTGAAATATTTTACAAGACGGGTGAGTGAAACATCATGTCAGGATACGCGTCATGTATATGTAGAAACTATCTCTTGAGATTTTTGAACGATCATGTGTAAAATGTAATTGTTCCAAATCAACGTTCACGTACCCAGCCTATAATGTTGATCTGCCATTCCATTGGATGGTGGATATACTTATTAAAGATAAATCCATGGATTTATGTGGCAAAACGGCTACGTGTAAATCTATAAAGCAGAATTGGGGCCATGAATCGATTTGAGAGTATTTCGTCTTTCAGCCCTCAGTTTCTCGACCTAGTTGAAAACGCACAATCACGGCAAGATGCAAATTTCCATCTTCAACCTCATCACCACCATCGCTGTTATATTCTTCTCGGTGGTCTGTCTAGTGACGCCAAGTTCATCCCTTCCTACCAATCCTCATCCTGATCACATCCGATCCGGCGGTCCAGTTCAGAAACGCGGGAAAAAGCTGGGATATTACTGCAACCAGCCAAAGAAATCGAAGAGAAAGTTTTTTAAAATTTCCGAGATCAATGATGCGGTCGCAGATGCCTGCGATCAATTGGGTTCGACCAAGTTGACGGATTGGCCTTTTCCAGTAGATTTTACTGCAACTACCTATAGCGAGCCGGGCCCCTATTTTGAGTGGCCAATTTTGTACTCGGGGCCAATATCAACGAGTTAGTGTCGCTTCTCGTTGCTTCATGGCCTTTCTGACTGATCTCGAAATGTGAATAGAGAAGGTCAAACTTCAGCATGTCGTGATCGATAAGAAATGCAATCTTGTAGACGTTATCACCCAGTACGAAGACGGCCACTATGAACAGTGTGAAAAAAAGTGGATGTAAGCTTCATGAGTCTTCCGGGCTCAAATGTAGTTAGAAATTTTCGGTGGGGGCGTTTACTCATGCGGTCATATTTTTTCCAGCGCAACTATAGCAGAAGTATCAGATTTCTCAGGTCATCAGACTAGTCACATACACACATCTTTAGGAGCAAAGCGTCTCTAATATATTTTATATTACTTGCTGTTGTATGAGACCTAGGCGTAGGGAGAGCATAAGAGTGAGATAGAGTACAGCAAGTACTGGAACAATGTCGGATATTTGTAATTTGAATACTTATTGCACATTTTGCTACTGTAATGATAGAATGTACATGTACATTACTGAGGTTCCATATGGTTCCGGAACGGTACTGTCCGCCTTCACCATAAACGTCGTTATAGCCAGAAGGAATTCTAATTCGTTCACGTCATACTTATTTGGGTAAATAATGTATAGAACTTGCTGCAACAACGCCTGATCAAAAGCAGATAACATGTATGTCTGTACTATCATTAGTAACTTGCCCAATTATATCGAGATACCTTTGTGTTAACTAACTCACCAGATTTAGACTATGAACATCACGTATTCTGACATTGCCTTAAACTAGCCCCATTTCATGCCTGCGGGTAATATGGAGTATAACATATATGAGTCTTACGCACAAAATTTGGCGGCCCATCGAAAGTGAGCAGTAGACCGCTTAAAGTTTGTAATATTCAACTGGCGTAAACAGGCACATTCAAACGTGCCAAGGATAGTATACGATCGAATAAGACGCTATTTTGTACTATCAAAGCGCTAATAGTGGGTTATTGCTAGTCTGGTGTTACGCTTCAGCTAAAATATTACTGATAAACGATATCCCACCGATCATTTTGCCGCACACATGACCCGATTCAGAAATTTGCCTGAATGAGTGAGAATCGTGATAGTATCTTATTTTTTAATTGACGTATCAGAGTATTGAGATGGCTAGATCAGAAATATACCTTGGGATAGCCAAGTTTTGCTTTTGCCTTCGTACTTCTATGAAGCTTAATGTGCTGCACAATTCTCAGTCTATTTTCTATTTTCTCTTTCCGTAACCTCGATCCTCTGAAAAATTGTTTGCAAGATGTACTCCTTGCTCAACATCATAGCGACCTGCCTATTCTTTGTCTCGGTGGTGTCATCTCTTGCTGTACACAGCGTGCATCATTTAACAGATACTAAAGATGGCTCTTTCTCTATTACTGAAGACGCCATGCTCGAGGAACGATCTCCAAAACTCGGATACTTTTGTCGTGAACCTGGGAAGAAATCCAAGCAAAAATTTATAAAATTGAAAAATATCAATGAATCTGCGACAAAAGCTTGCGAAAGACTGGGAGCTACCAAGTTCACGACCTGGCATTTTCCAGCACCATACCCGGCAGCTGTCTACTCAGCTCCCGGTCCATATGTAGAGTGGCCAATTGGGTACAAGGGACCTCTATCAAAAAGTGAGTTTTGAATTTTCGACTCTTTGTACGAGAACTGATTTTTGACCCTGCGTAGAAAGACCAAGTATACATCACGTTGTAATAAACGCCCAATGCGATATCGTTGATGTCGTGACTCATCACACAGATGGACATTACGAGCAGTGTGAAAGAAAGTGGAAATGAGTGTTGGAACTAGGATCTTGTGAGACGGATTGAGACTTACAAGTAGATTAATTCTTAACAGATACTAGTATTGGCCTGTTGGACCAAATCCGGATAACCCAGTTTCTATAATTATGCACTATCGTTCTCTTATCCTACTGCCTCTGCACTTTCCAATGAAGGCGATTTTGTATAATTTATTCACTGCCTCGGGCTTCGCCGTCAGTGCTGTTCACTATTCCTGTTACTGCAGTGTAGGTTCAAAAGGCTTCAGATTTTGCCCTCAGCAATGTCGTTAATTCCTGTAGTGCAGATTTACAATGCTCTGGGCTTCGCCGTCAACAGTTTTCACAATTCCGTTTGTTGAAGTGTTAGTTCACACTAATTCAGGCTGCGCCCTCGATTCACTGTTCATGTTGCTGTAGTGTAGGTTGACAGTGCCTTGGGGTTAACCCTCAGCATTTGTGACTGATCGTGTTGCTGTAGTGAAAGTTTAAATTGTCTCGAGGTTCACCCTTGATGTTTTTCAGTGTTCTTTAATAGTCCTTCATGTATTAGGTCAAACTGCCTTAGGTGTCGCCCTTTCTATAATCCGCATCTACTGTTTCTGTGATATTAGATCTGTTTTTCCGCCTTCGTTGATGCGAATATTGATGTCGCTGTTGCCTGCAAATGCTATTCCTGCGATGTTGGTGCATATTGAATGACATTAATATAAAAATACCAGAATCCCGAATTAAAATCCTTCGTAGGTCATCATAGTCACATTAGCCGTGCGGTAGCATTAATGAGAGTTCGTGATGAAGGATGGAACGAAGTTACAAGGGGATTGAATGATTTTGCGTGAAATTCTCTTTATTCAATGTACATGTACATTTTTGGATTCCGAGTCCTCATTATTGAAGCTAGGAGAGACTATTCCAAGCGATTGTGGGAGACCGAGTGATCGCATCATCAACAGATTTAGCTCGTAAGCTGAACTCTTCCGTACTACTTGGAGTCTTGGACCACCATAATGTTTGGTGGGATCTGGGGGCCAACATCACGACGGTCTACGACAGCCTCTGCACTGGTAGGAACTATTCTGAAAGCCTCACATGCCTTTTTGCAATTTTCCTCGGTAAAAACGTCTGAGAACCTCTTTGAAAGTTGGTGAGAACTTTTTCTTGTCGATGTGGAAGAGACGCCTGCGTGCCAAATCCCGGACGCGTTGTAATAATTTAACTTCAGCGTTGTAAAGCAGACAATATCCAGCGGTTGCAGGATATATGATGAGTGAGCCAGCATACAAAGTGTGAGTATCTTGTGTGCTTAAATTTTTGGTTGAGATGACTCTCGTGTATTGCAAAATATATTGAATTAATGAGCCTAGAAACTAATCTGATGTTACATGTAGAAAGCCCTGCTTACATAAGCGAGGCTAGTCTTTACAAGCAACTATTATCTCCAACACTCCCCCATAATAGGAGGTCTTTAAGCCTCATCGCTCATCACAATTTGCATCCCAACTCCCAAGCGAAAAGCAGCAAAATCAGTGCTCCCTAAAGGCTTCGTCATGCCGTC
>JAKRRZ010000828.1:0-15840 GCA_022627015.2 Podosphaera aphanis | reverse complement strand
AAGAACTCTACGCAAATTCTAAATTAAAGATGAATCCATCGAGGCATTGTTGAGTTGTGCGCCGTTGAAATCGATGGATTCTGGCGATTTTTGGTGTGGAAAAGTGTCGCATTTTGCCGAGCTGTTGAATTTTGCTGCGCCCCCCTCCTATTAGGAGGGGGGTAGACGATACCCGCCGATTAACCCCACGCTTTCTGTCAAGGATTGCTGAGTCATCTAGTGTACCTTGGCACGCACATAGTACAATATCGTCGTAGACTCAGCAAACATAAAATCCATACATTCTATCTGAATACATTCACACATATCTCTCTCCCCATACGCTCTATAAACTTGGAAGGTTATAGCCCAGAATTCTCTTTTTTATTAACCATCATACCTACAGCACTTATACCATCTTTTCCACTACCGTCTAAAAAATGTCTTCATTAGCATTTGCAAATGTAGTAATGGAAACAGCTTTAATTTCCACATCCCAAAATAAATCAGGCTGGAAAACCGACTCAGGTGCAACACGTCACTTCAGTGGGAGACTCGAAGACTTCAGGTCTCAAGAGATGGTCATCATCTAGAAACGTATCAACAGCCAACGGAAACACTTGCACATCAGAAGGCTACGGAGTTTGTAAGCTTGGAAAATTAACTCTAAAAGACGTCTGGTATGTTCCGGAATTTAAGAGTATCAGGTTAATCTCAGTTGGAGCCTTGAACAAAGATGGGATAAGGGTTTTATTTGAGAACGGAACAGCAACAGCCAAGAAAAATAGGAAAATCCTGTTCAACGCCTCAATACACGACATCCTTTTTCAAATCCTCGATGAAGATTTACAGGCTAAACTCAATTTACAGCACTCGCTCGCAGCTTATCAATCGGGAAGTACAATGAATATCCCAGTGCCAATTGACGAAATTTCGCGTTTTCCAACCAACGACGCTGAACTCTGGCATTTTAGATTAGTACATGCAAGTAATAAGACAATCTCTCGACTACCAAATATGCCTCGCAAACCAAAACTGTGTAGCAGTGCAGAAAATGCCTGTGAAGCGTGTCTAGCTGGCAAATTATAAGAAACTTTCTCGACGAAGACAGACAACGGAACGTCTAAAATAGCACGGAGACTACACGCTGACATCTCTGGAAAATTACCAACGTCAATCAGAGGTTACAACTAATTCTTGATTATCATCGATGATGCATCCAGATGCGGCTTCATCAGACTTCTCAAAAATAAAAGCACAGCCGAATGCTTGCCCCTAATCAAGGAAATAGTAATTCACTTACAGCTCAAAACTAGAGAAAGAGATTTATTCTTCACGGCAGACAATGGATCAGGGGAATTCGGACAACAGTGGAAAGATTGGTGTCGGGAACTAGGAATCGAAATACAGCCCTCTCCACCTTATAAACATTCACTGAATGGAGTCGCCGAACGAGCTATTGGATATTTAGTGCAACTTGCGAAGTCCATGATTTTCCATGCTCAAATAGACTGGAAAATTTGCTGGTGCTATGCTATGCTATCGAGCATGCAATGTATATTCTAAGTCGACTTCCGACAACAGCACTGCCCTTTGGTCAAGAGGATACTCGTCCCGGCTCGAATATAACACCAGTCACAGCATTCTCTGATAAAGTAATTAGCCTAAAGAAGTTACGCGTATTCGGGTGCTCAGCATTCCCGTTAATACATAAAGAGACTAAATCTGCAGCTTCAAAGCTCGCTGCAAATATACACACTGACTGGATATTTATAGGTATTCAGAGTAATACTATCTGGGTTCTACTGAATAGAAAAACGGGAACAGGGCTACCCAGCGTTTACTGCGAGTTTAAAGAACATGTTTTCCCCGGCTTAATGATCCAAGGTACTATTGCTAACATTAAGATGCTACAGGCTGTCAAGGGCTAAAGGATCCGGCTTGAGCACGAAAGCTATGCCACAAATAATAATTATATTTTCTATGCTTATCTTTTATGGAAAAATTCTATCTTATATACATCATGAAGACTGCCTAGATCGCTCCCTTCAGCCCGAATGATCTAGGGATTTCCCAACCTCTTTACTTATCTGAATTCCCGCCTCTCGCGAATTGTAGTCTAGCGTTGGTTACCCCGGATAGGCACAGACCCTAGCCCAGCCACACTATATCGGGCTTAGCCCGTCACACAGGCCACAAATAGCTCACGCAGAAATCTGGCAACAGATCATACCTGTTAGGATTACGGACGGTCACGTGAATTCGAATAACTGGAGGAAGGATGATGTTAATAAGACGTGACACAATCTGTCTAGCTGTGTGCAGAGCTCCCTACTTATACATAATTTAAGAAACCCCCTAACGCCAATCATCTCAGTGAACCGAAACCGCGAACTCCCGAGAATAGTACATAATAAAATAGATCAGCATTAATAGCATAAGGCACTAAGCGCACGGCTCTCCCTCGCTCCGGGACGATGCCTATGCGATGGTCTCGTACAAATTCTTTGTCAGCAGGAACCGTGACAATACCCCAAATCTGCAAAGTAGAGCTAGCATGAACTCCGACCCTCGGGATAATAGAGTCGATAGAGACTCGGGCCCAAATCTGCTAAATTATGATAAAAATACAGTGAATAAAAACACAGACAAAGATCTACAGAAGCTAAATCAGCCATCAGTGGCTCAAGGTGATAAACAAATCCCTATTCCAAATAATCCTAGTTTACAAATTATCACACGCTCAGGAAAAGTAGCAGGATCTAATGCTGGCCGTCAGATCAAAAAGGGTTTCGGTCGCGGAACCGCTTTAATGGTCAAAGCTTTAAATGCCGTTCATATTGAACACAGGGAAGAATCAACATCTCTAGGTGCCTCCGCTGCCCCATTTGAATCGTTAACTTTAGAACAGGCATTCTCCGAAAATAGAAAAGCATGGGAAGAATCACTGTGAGATGAACTGAAATCTCCAGAGAAGAACGAGACATTTGAGATACTCAAAATGAACCAGTCGATGGTTAATGAGCGAAAACTAATTTCTTCTTGTTGGGTCTCAAGGAACAAATTTAAAGCTGATGGTTCGATTGCTCGAAGAAAATCGAGAATTGTTGGAAAAGGATACGAACAACAGCATGGAATTGATTACTTCGAGACGTTTGCGACCGTAGTTCGTTACGCAACATTAAGAACGGTCTTCTCTCATGCAGCAATCAACAATCTAGAATTGGACCACCTCGATGTTGATACGGCATTCCTTAACCCAACTCTTAAGGAACCCAACTACCTCATAGTTCCAGAGTACTTTCATCTACTAAAACCATGGATTAGAGGCTCGGAAAATAAATATTACCTTTAACTAAACAAAGCTCTTTATGGATTAAAGCAATCACTTCGAGAATGGTTCCTCTAAGTCAAACCTTACTTTGACGATATAGGTTTTAAGCAAGGTGATGCAGACCCAAATTTGTTTATATCATCACCAATCGGGGAGAAAGAAGAACTGGTATTCATCATGTTATTTATTGATGATATGCTCGTCACTGGCCGTCGACCTCTAATTGATGATATAAAGCACAAGATTATGAAGAGATGGAGCTGTAAAAATCTTGGTCCGGTAAAAACCTTTGTGGGTTTCCAGATAAAAAGACACCGACCGAATCGTTCCATATTTATTCATCAAGAGATGTATATACGGGAATTACTTAAACGATTCGGAATGAAAGATTGCAATGGAGTCTCAACACCTATGGTATCAGGGATTGTCCTTAAAGAACATGAAAATGACGAACTCCTGGACGATGACAATGCCGCTCTATATCGACATATCGTAGGTTCTACAATTTACCTTTCAAATGGCACTAGACCCGATGTCTCGTACGCAGTAGGTCAATTGGCGAGATTTATGGCAAAACCACGTTTCTCATTCTTACTCCATGCTAAGCACCTCTTAAGGTTTCTCAAACGTACGGCAAATTATGGAATAACTCATGCGCCAAACACTATCAGCAGTCGCATGTCATCTAACGTATTCGATATCTATTCTGATGCTACATGGGGAACTGAAAATGATAGGAAGTCTTTTCAGGGTTATACCGTTGTATACAATGGAGGAGCAATCTCCTGGGCCGCACAACGCCGGAAGAGTACGGCACTAAGCAGCATGGAAGCAGAAATTATAGCTGCCAGTGAAGGAGCTAAAGAAGCTGCATGGATGGAAAAACTTTGGAACGACCTCAATCAACAACGGTATATTTCGACACTCTGGTGTGATCATGAAGCAGCCAAAGAATTTTGCAAAGATTCTGGAAAGTTCCACAATAAAGCGAAGCACATCGAAATTCGATATTTCCACATAAGGAACGATATGATTTCCAGAAATCGACTAGGGATAAGCAAGATTGCCGAAACCGAAAACCCGGCGGATATACTAACGAAACAGCTTCCCTGCGATTTATTTTCGAAACATTCAAAAACTCTAGGCATTAAGGCGTCTAGCGCACAATAATCGCAACTCGGTACTCATCAGATAATAAGGTGTTGCTCGACACACATCAGGGATACTCTTGTATCAAGGCATATACGTATGCTGGGATGAACTGCAAGGAAACATAAATTGTCTGCAGATGTAGGCTCTGCGGTTTATCCCCACCGTCTTGAGAGTTAATGAGGTCTAGACGTGATTCCAAAGAGCTGGATTCTAATATCGCAAAAACTAATTATAGAGCTTTGGGAGATCACGCATATGTATCAATTGATGAGGGCTCATGACGCTGAAGTTACATATCTCAGCATGGGGATGTGTCAAGAATTGCTGAGTCATCTAGTGTACCTTGGCTCGCACATTGTATAATATCGTCGTAGACTCAGCAAACATAATATTCATACATTCTATCTGAATACATTGACACATATCTCTCTCCCCATACGCTCTATAAACTTGACACTTTCATCATCATCGTGCAAGCATCATTCCACCTTGTGGACCTTTTCCTGGGTTCATCGTGGCCCTCTGTATCCAGCTTTTACGGGAATTTTTGACAGCACGATTTAGCAAGATCTTGCTTGAGCAGGCAGGTATGGCGAGATGAACATTAAGTCGAACTTGTCTCCATCGCGCCAACTGGAGCATCGCGGCTATGTCTGCTCCACGGTCAACGAGATCAACCCAGTCAAGTTGACGCTCGCCGTTTATGTCACGACCACCGATTTGAGGATCACCAGTGCAAACCTCCGCTGCTCAGACCTCGGTAGGAGTTGCGCATCGTCTCCGATCGTATGTGAATTCGTGCATTCCCATCCATCCGTGTGAGCTACGACACCAACGATCACCAGTGAGTCTGCGGTCCGAGACTATGATTCGTCGGACGGTCCGAAGCGGCAGCCCTGCGCGACGGTCGCTGATCCCTCGCGCGTGTCGTCTGCCTTCCGCCATCGCCATCCCGCGCGCATCGGCGGGAGACGCGAGACCGAGACACGGAACCCCCCTTCGGTGCGAGCTTGAGTCGCACGTGAGATGTGATGAAGACGCGAGCTGGGAAGTTGGTCATGCCGATGCCCCAGGCCGACCCCATCCGACCCGGCCTTCCGCTTTGGATCGCTTGCTCGTCCCGGCGGGCCGTGACCATCGTGTATTCGGTCGCAGATGTGTCCTCGTGCATCTCGCATCGAGAGGGAGGTTGTTGGATGGATGAGAAATCTGGCCAGCCACACTCTTCTCACTGAAGTTTTTGGATCTCCATCGCGGTCTGAGATTTCGAACTTACGGTCACCAGGCAGCAAACACAGACGTACAAGCCATGAACATAAAGCTCTATTGAAAAATAAATTGATTGAAAGATTACTTCGATTTTCCTTGCCTAAATTTTCTAGATGTCTTCCATCATAATATTCCAATCACCGACCTGAATGCATCCAACTGTTTAGCACTAGCAAGTGTCTGCTACAAGTTCCATTATATGAAACACCCTTGGGTCAAATCCTTAAGCCATGTTTTTACATGTATATCCTAAAGAATTGATACAACACTTTGATATAACACTTTGATACAACACTTTGATACAACACTTTGATACAACACTTTGATACAACACTTTGATACAACACTTTGATACAACACTTTGATACAACGACACGGTATGAGAAATGTCAACATAATGCGACGAGAAACACTTCTTAACTTTTAGGATCAAACTTACAACAAGCTCCGAGACGAAATCATCGCTTGTGAGTCGCCACCGGAGCTGTCACAAGGCTCAGTATTGGCTTTCCAATGCGAAAAATCTATAGGAAATCGCACAAGCTCAACGTGCCATGCCACCTGACCTGGGCACCTCGTGGGGAAATGTCCATACAATAATTTACAGGGACCAGAATTCGCTAGACCATCATGCTAGAGGCAATTCAAACGTGTTTCTAAGAGGATAATCTTCTATTTGTCCATCCTTTTCCTGCTAATACATGTACATCAAACCAAAGCCTCGGTCCGAGACCTCAGCCATTCCTCCACCAATATCTCAAGAATTCGGGACAATTCTACTTTGACAGCTGTAAGGTCCATGCTCAACGTCTCAGACAAGATTCTGGACCAAGGGACGACGCTTGGGAGGCCCTGGACCGAGTAAAGCTGTCATCTCGGCTGTTCGGTATCTATGTAGCCGAGTTTCGGCATATTCCTAACCTATCCGATACCAAGACTCCAATGTCCGACTTGCGGAATGGGAAGGGCCCTAAGCTTTGCTCACCTACAAGCGAGTATCAGAAGATCCACAAGACACACATACTTGACGGGTATATGGCCTTGTATAAAGATTGCGTGATCCGCCTGGAACTCAAGCGTCTAATGAAGTCAAAGCCAAGTAAAACGATCGATCCCCCACTATGTAGATCATCCAACCGACTATTCTGGCCCATGCCTTGGCACGGTTGCTCGCGGCACCAACTCGATACCTTTCAGAGAGGAGCCAATGGATCTTGTCCAATCTAACATGTCCCATGTCAGACCAGATAACTAGATATTTACACATTGCTGGAAAAACGCCGCCCATAACGGTTCCATTTTCATTTGTATTCGAGATGCTGGGAATCGGGAGAATGTCATCTGAAAAATAAGGCTCTAGATAATATGATCGCCTGGACGGAGCTGGATAAAAAATTTGACTCCAGACCCCGCCAACAATCTAATTAAACGATAACCAATGTCACGGCTACAGTTCATCGAACTGGTGCGAGCAATCCGAATCAACCATTGCTCCTTTGTGATTAATTTTAGCCTCTCATATTAGTCAGTGTACTCACTCATTCAGCACTCTCAAAATAAATTTGCATTCATTGACTCAAGAGGTCACGGGTCCAGTTTGAACTATACCGAGTCACACCTCAAGTTAATCTCGCGATCATCGCTGCGGTCGAAGATAGGAAATCAATGGCGGGCACGAGCAGCGATTCGGAAAGAAATAAAGCGGATCTCTTCATCACCGCTGAGTCATTCATGATCCAATCAATAGTTCGGACCGGTCCATGGTTGGCTCTCGCTCGAATTCAACCATGGAACGATGATCCACATGTGTGCTTAACCGCGCTTTCATGCTGCCGCCAATTACTCACTTGAAGCCCATACTTCCATGCCTCCGGGTCGGTCTAGGCTTCGTCGCTGTGAATCTCGCCTTCGGCCACCCACCATCCGGGCCTGGCGGCCGACCAGACGATCGTAGAGGGTAGACAGACGTAGCGGGGTAAATTCGGCTCTTCGTCACGAATCATGAGTTGCCGCCCAGGGAAATCTTATCCAGTGTCGGAACTACTACGACAACTACACCAAGGCCATAGAGGTGACCCTGACTTCTAGATGAGTTTAGGTCCGAAAATGTCAAGCTGTCTTGCCAAGTAGATACTTTATTCCAGCCAGCATTCACATCCGGTACCCCAGAACATCGAGCTCTCTGTCATTGCATGAATACGACCTGATTTTGCTTGTCCCGGTACAAAAGCCAATTTCCTTGATTTTACATGCCATCACTGTTAATGCACCCCTAATACCAAGCATGCGTCGGGCTTATTCAATCTTCACGTGCTTCTCTCTGAATCGAGGGGTTTCGAGAGGCCGTGGTCGAGTTGTGTCGCGGCACGAGACGACGCGTGGTGTCCAATTATTCCCTACTATGCGCCCACTAGCGGCGTCGTAGGTAACGAATAAATATCGCAGAGAGAGCGAAATATAATTGATTATCTTTTGCGGATGAACATCTTTCGTTTCTCATTCGATTAGTATGACGTGCGTATACCATAGCACACTGGACGAACAGTTATGGAATAAAAATCTGTGCAGTTGCAGGGAACGAAGTCCCTATAATCAAGCGCAAATCACACTGAGATCATGTAGGACGGTAATGCGCCTTCTCGTTATGGTTGATAGGCCTTCGACTCAGAGCTTTTGTTGCCCATCTACTGGCTAGTTGAAGGCGGTCAACGGAAATAGAACCATGGTACATTGGGTCACCCTTCGAGTCGTGAGTGAGTCTTGAGGTTAGAGAGATGCCAACGCCGCGCAGAGCGAGATCAAGCTTATAGGAGATGTAGCAGATGGCGTTGTAGTGCGAGCTTATATTTCCTTGCAGTTCTCAGTCATATGTTTGGATTCCGAACTGCACAACACCTTGTCCCACTCATGCAGCCAGAGTATTTGTTTGTTCGATGCACGAAACATGATTTTTGACAGCAGGATGAAGAGCATCTTTCACGTACGCAAGAAGTGTCGTAAATAGAATAGTAACATGACTGCATTACTAATCTTACTCAAAACAGTATAGTGTCTTAATGCACTAGTATGAAAATAATTAACCGAGATAATTATTTTTCAACTGAATTACTAAGCTGCTTCCATGATCTTCATGTTATCAGATTCTATTAGGATCTTCACAATTCTAGCAGCTTCTCTTGTTTGTCCTTATGGCCAACAACCCTCTTTATGGTGCTACACTTTACCTTATTTGGCAATGTGTAGAAATGTATAGAAGAATATAGAATGTACCAGTGGAATGTGGAACACCATTAAGAATGTATATATTTAGGCAGAGTTTTCCCTCGAGAAAGTAAGCAACTTTTGATATACATACCTTGATCTATTTGGGAACCATAAACACCCTCTATCGTCGTCAGTGTCAATCTGTGTAATCGTCGCCATCAACAGAATCATCTAACCTTTAACGGTACGTCCTTCAGACTTGTTCATAACCAATTATTACAATTAGAAGTGCCTCATCGTTGAAGTCTAAACGTTCTGCATGCGTCCGCCAAAGGGGTAGGTAGCGATTTTACCCAGTGACTTAAGAACTGTGGCTGTTTCATCCGGACTAGCCAAGGTCTGCTGTTCAGTCCATCGATGACAAGTATCATTTCTACGACGGCTCCTCCATCAGGAAAGCACGACACAACGTGGAATATGCATAGAGGTTCTGTTTCTCACCAGTTACCGTTGCCGGACTCCAATTTTCCGGCGTGAATCTCGTTTGAATGCTGGTAGGTATTTTCCATGATCACTAGTAAACTTCGGATCACCATGCGACTGGGAGCAACTTGTGCTGCGGTTTCTGAGGGTAACACTATTTAAATCTTCTGAGCCTCCAGCATTTTTTCGTTTGGGTTGCGATATAGCATCATTGTACGCAAACCCGGAATAAATGTGCTAAGCTTATAGAGGCCAGTCAATGAGGTTGTTATTGGGTCTAGTTTCCCTTTGGGCGAGGTGTGACACCTATGGGGATCAATTGTTATATGAGACTATGTGGCGTGGTTAATAGGCGCGTAAGGATAAGGATTCATGGAGTTATTGTAGTATGACGTAATATGAGAGACTCGTCGCTACTTGGTTAACGACTTCAATAATTGTATAAATACTCTGTACATCGCTAGATAGATCTGTAGCTTTATTGTACCATTAATTGAGTCGTTGCCTGTCTATGCCGAACCATAACATCAATAAGGCGTGCAACAGCATGATTTGCAACTTCACATAGACGTCGCAGCTCAACACAAAACATATCTGGGTTTTCACGAAGCTTGGATCGCGGGCGTAGATTAGATGGAGTACAGCTTTCCGAATTCTTTATTGTAGGTAAACGTCACGTCTTCACATGACAAATTTAAATGCAATAAATGTCACCGAAAGAAAATATCTTCCAAATCTTTCTTTAACAATAGTGGTCACTAGGTGATTTGACAGTTGCCTTTTTTGATGGAATTTTTGAGTAGGCCTGTCTGGATCTTTTGAGCCAATAGGTGCGTCGAGGATTTAGGAGACACGGGGACCATTGCGTCGGCGAAAAGCCTTGGTGACTAAACGAGCAGCTTGAGTTTTAGATAATTCGTTCATTGCAGTTGTGATCTTTTTTTATTTTTTTTTTAAATCATTATTGTGTATGCAGCCTGAAGCTATGACACGTATGATTACGTAAGGTGTTTTTCTCATAGAATGACTCATCTTAACGTTATGGAACACTCATACTCAGATTTTAGTTGCAGATACCACTACGAGGATAACGTCTTGCGACATGTAACCTCTTCCGTGAATACCCACCACAGGGAAAAGCGGGAAAAACCCATGGTTATCTGAATATGCTTTCATCAAGCTATGAGAAAAACACCACCGCGAGAGAGTGTGGTTAACGGGTCTTACTGGATTCGAACCAGCTTCACTACGGTCACTGAGAGTGAAAAAGTGGAGTAAAACAAGGGTAAAAGTTTGATTAGTGGGGCCAAAAATTCATAACTACGATAATTATGAAAATAATGGTCATTGTCACTTCATAACTAGCTCGCTTGTATTTTTTTTGGTCATAACTTACTACACGCCTCTTGTTGTACCACTGTGCTTTCTCCTGTCACGAGTGGGGCATGTGTCCAAGCTGTCCAGACTCTACTTGGGAGGACGGCCCGGGCGGTGTACTACGCCACTATCCGACCCCAGTTATCTAGCTTGGTACTAGAAAAATAAATGGTGCCATTACACCATTGTACATAGCATATGGATCTAACCTATTATGAACTATATACTTAATCCTGTAACTATACTAGACAACTACTGGTGGCCCGCATAAATGTCGTTTTGCTTGAAGAAATGCAAGTTCATGTGCAGGTGAAAATTCTTCTTCCTTGCGTCAAAGCTCAGAAAGAGGGGAAGGCGAGAAGGTCTGAAAATTCGCTGAAAGCCATTCCCTCCGACTTTAAGATCAGTTCCGCTTCACTTTCATTCATCACCTAATACCATCTAATGTCACTGTTGACGGCGCTACAGACGAAAAAATCCACTTTTGAATGAAAAATATGAAACTGAGCAGTTTATTATTCACACTTGACAAAGTTCAAGTTACAAAAATCATTTTTCGTTAAGTTAAAACGTATTTAGTAGACGTCAAAAATGAAAGAAAGTGATATGGAAACTACTCTCAAAGTCGGGGGGAATAGCTCTCAGCGAATTTTCAGACCTTTTCGCCTTCCCCTCTCTCTATGCTTTGACTAAGGAAAAAGTATTTTCGCCTGCATATGAACTTGCATATCCTCAAGCAATTCGACCTTTATGCGGGCTAGCAGTAGCGAGTCACTTCTCCGCACCCTACCAAACGCCGCACCCTACCTGAGCACGTTACCTAATCTCGGATCTTCACTAATTCCGGCACCTTTATGTTTATACTAAATTATATCGCCACCTTCTCCTAATATATGTACATGTATACGGTTTCTAATTTACTGTGCTTGCTATGGTGCTTTAATAAATATATATATTTTTTGGTTCATCAATCAGATGTAGCTACTAGGTTCGTAAAGAGGTAAACATGTGAAGAGGCTCCATCGCAAGTCATCAATTACAAGTTTTAGTTGTCATCCGAGGAGGGCCATTTACACTAATTTGAAAATCTTGCAACATAGTGCTTAGGCTAGAATTTGTAGTTGTTAGTCAATAAAAAGATCAGTCAATAGGAAGCCTTAAAATACCTTCAAGCCAACAATCTCAACCCATAGGTAGCTGGCCAAACTTCTGGTGCATCCTTGTCGGGTTTGAAGCATGTACGTAGCTATCATCTACATGGTACTGCTGCTGCGAAGACGACACAGGCTGTATCGGTGGACCCATTGGACGTGACGTCGCTGATTGATGTGGGAAGCCTTGCCATTGATGCCTCTGCTGCATTTGAAGCTGTTCTTGCTGGCGAAGGTGATACTGTCCCCGCTGCGTAGCATGTTCTTGTTGCGAAGCCATCATCTGGGTTATTCGCGCCAGCTGGCTTTCAATTTGTTCAAAGCGATCAGTATTTTGTAACGTATTCTCTGTAGGAAACTCTAAGTTTTCAAAAGTAGCCTTCCCTTTGTGGCACCAGACGCCACATTTTCGAGGAATAGCCGAGCTGCACTTATAACGACCAGACTAGCAGTTTGTCTGGCACTGACAGAAGATGCCATCCGGTGCCATCTACTTAAGCTGCTTCTGAGTAGGTACGAAGCCTGGCAAAAGACTGTCATGAGTCCTTACCGGTGCCTTAGCTTTCGCATTACTAAAGGCATTTGCATCCGACATCTTAGAACGTATCATCGCTCTATGACTTGTGTTCGATGCGCTGTGACCATTGACTACATTTAAGCTCTGTCTCTTCCGTCGACTGAACTCGTGAAGTACATCTGGCTCTTCGCCAGCTTCACGGTCAATGTACCAGTGGATATCAAAGTCGGACTTGAGAAAATACCCACCGGCTTCGATGATTGCCATGATCCGGTGCACACAAGGCAAGCCTGTTGCTTTACGGTAAAGTCCGTGGCAAGTGCAGAGCGAACAATCGCGGCCAATGCCATGCTTACATGGTTCGTCAGTGTCTGGATGCTTTGGGAGTGACAGTCTTTTCTTCGCATCGGCGACTGTCTTCACAACCACCTGCAGTGCATAGTTATGTATACTGATAGGTCCATTTTCCTCTGTTCGAGGATTGACATTGCTATACATGTCTCCGACCAGGTTTCCTCGAACATAGCCTTTCCGTTCATCTTTCCATCGGTAGTCTTTCTCGGCGCCCTTCCATAGAGGTAGGAGCTATTCAAACAGACCGTAGAGGTCGCTGTTGGCATGGTGGTCTAGCCACATCTTCACCTGGTTATGGGCACCTTCGCCTCGCGAAGATGTCTTCTCGAGGAAGTGACAGGTTTGTGAGGTCCAAGAATACACGAAATACTCCTTGTAACCCCACCAATTCTTGTCGAGGTAGGCCTTTATCAGAGTGCAAAGTTTAGTATATTGTTTGTTGGGAATCTACACAGGAACTCTATATACAAGTGCCAAGATTCTAGCTTCACGCTAGCTTTCATGCTGATCATCAACAGCCTTCATATAGGGGTACTTTTGTTCGAAGCCCAAGAGGCGAGAGTTGAATGAATCTTCATCCTGTGAATGAATGAGATGGAACCAGTCTTTCATGAAGTCCTTAGTATCTTGAGAGTCACCGTGAGAAAGCTTGCCGGCGTCGTCGTACTGGCGGACCTGAGGGAATCTGGCACCACAGTCTCGTCGTAGCTTTGCCTTGATGTCCGTATTGATGTGCCATTCGCAAATTAGTATAGCAGACTTAGGAAAGACGACCTTGAGCGCATTAATTAATGCTTGCTCCCTTTCTATCATGACAGCTCGCGGGGGGAATATTTCGACTCGTAAATTGCTCTCGAATCCAGGATAGATGCCGTATAAAATGCTCTTTATCCTGACCATCGAGCAAGTGTAAAGATATCGGTAATGTCGTGTTCATAGGTGTAGCAGACACGGCATTTGAAAACGTCATATCGTTTCGAGAAACCTTGGACATCAAGTAGCTTCATGGCACGCTCTGCCTGCGTACTATCTTCGCGTTCTCCAAGGTGATGTCGCCATTTCAGGTTATAGATATCATGCTTGAGAATCTGCGCACCAGCAATTGTCTTGTCGAGATAGGCTTCAACTTTGTGCGGTGCTACGCCCACAGAAGATAAGCACTTGACGGCATCAACAAGAGTACCATCGTGTGTGCGTTTACGACCCTTTGGCAACACTAAAATATCATACCCTGGGTGATTGTGCCGAAGTTGACTGGTATTCTTCGGTGGAAGGCGGATTTCATACCGTCCAGAGACTTGACCGTCAATCACAGGCGCCTGCGGATTGGAGGCAACGGCAAAAACACGCCACTCGCAGATACAATTTTTAGAAGCATGCATTGTAGAATTAGCTGCCTGCCTTTGCTTGGAGCGTTTGTCCAGACCTGCCTCACGATGACAGCGAATTTCTTGCTTGTAACGAGCGCCTCTGCCATGACATGTCTTTACCCATTTCTGCTTCTTGTTCTGGAAGCCCTGTTCAAGACACCATGGATCTAAGTAAGATAGAAGCACAATATACGACTCGAATTCACACTCTGGCGGCATTTGATCTTTGTATTCTACGTACGGGTGTTCGCTCGCTGTGGGCGTTATTATGGTTTCTATAATGCGAAAGCTGTAATAAATCAATTAATTTGTATTTGATTTTTATTTAAAAGCTACATGTATTTGAAAAAGTGTCAGCCTGACCTGGGTAGATTCAATCAATTATAACAACGAGAACTGGTGTACATCAATAAAAATTATGATGATTTCTCTCATTCATGTATGATGTATTTGTTATTGAGAATTGGAGCAAAAGATATCAATATCAAATGCTGTCCCGACAACCACTAAATCTACACCTTATTTTCTAATTCATCGGGCCAGAGTCTCGATCGTGTGATAAATTAACGGAAATACTTATGTCCGAGGTAGGGTGCGGCGTGAGGTAGGGTGCGGAGAAGTGACTCGCCCAGCAGTAGTATCATTATTATCTAAAAATAAAATAAATAAATAAAAACAGTCGTAGAGGAGTTGCGTTACGGTCAAGGGGATTCGGGGTGGGACCCACTATCACCCTTTTACACCTTCATGTTTACGGAGAGTCTTGTATCCTGTTATCTGCCTAGTGGCAGCCACGTCAACGCGCGCTAGTCTTGTAATTATTCATTTTGCGCAGATGCCCGGGGCTTACCCCTCGGGGTCATTTATCCCGTCAGGAAATTAATAGAGCGCGCGTCCGCGCGCGACTCGCTAGACGTAAAATAAATAATAATAATCAGGGCCCAAAAGCCTGAAGAGGGCCCAGAGCAGCATTGCCATGCAGATAAGAAGCGAGCACATTGGGCTCAAATCTTATCTGCACCAAAGAAAAGTCCCTGGAGTTGATAGCCCAAACTGCCCGTGCGGATATCTTTCGCAAAACGTGAAACACGCGATCATGGCCTGCCCCCAATGGGCCAAAAGAAGGGCGGAGATATGGAGAAAGTCCAAGAGCCGATCATTCGAAGAAATGATGAACAACCCGGAAGATCTAGTAAGAATAACGCAGTGGATCTTAGACCAGGGATGGTTAGAGCAGTTTCGATTGGTTGGGGAAGTGGAAAAACAGGCAAGGAGAGGGAGGAGAAAAGAATGAGGCGAGGGGTAGGAGTTTGACGTGAGGATATCCGTTCTGGACCGGACAGTACATCGCACTTCCTGAAGGTTAACTTCAAAATCAGTAGAATCTTACCAGGTAGGTCTAGGGGGGTTTTACCGAAAGGTTTCCTCCAATGTACATAAGAAGTTGATAGATTCCTGCATGGGCCACTAAAGGCGCCAAATCAGGTCAATGGAATCAAATTCAAATAATAATAATAATAAAACCACCAAAGCCTGAAGAGGGCCCAAAGCAGCATTGCCATGCAGATAAGAAGCGAGCACATCGGGCTCAAATCTTATCTGCACCGAAGAAAAGTCCCTGGAGTTGACAGCCCAAACTGCCCGTGCGGA
>JAKRRZ010000827.1:0-15845 GCA_022627015.2 Podosphaera aphanis | reverse complement strand
AAGTTTACCTATGAGCCTATCTGTTTGCTCTCAGCGGAGATGGGAAATTTGGTCACTTGGAAGATGTGGCAGGGAAGGAGATGTGTGAGAAGCACGGATACTGGACCAGATTGGAAATCTTCCTTTTGTTTTTGTTTGGTATGGAGTTTTGGGGGTTTTTTCTATTTGTACTTAACTAGCTACTACTTTTGTGGCAGTTCACGCGGTGCGAAACGAGTTGGGCAGGTCTTAGACTTGATCCTAACCGGCTCCACCGGTCCCAGATCTAAGAGGATACGTAGGGCTTGGCCCGGGACCTAACAATTAAAAAAAAAAAAAAAAAAAAAAGACTTTGGCGGCTGGATTTCAAAAGGCCGGGCTTATTCCCTACAATCTCTCAGTTGTTCTTGATAAGATGAAGTCTTATGGCGGGATTCAAGAAGATCAACCTGAGACATTTAATGATGACGTTGACGTTGACTCCGATTCTTTGCCAGACGGTTTCCAAACACCACGGCGCTCATTTTTGAATTCTGAACAGTGGACAAGTTTTTCGACTCCATTCTCTGAAGTGCAGCGAAAAGAAGGTCAAGCCTATACTAGACATCGCACCATACTAGCTACTCAAAACGAGATGCCCCTGATGTAATTGAGATGGTTCAGGGCTTCATCTCTCTTTTGCAACGATCTATACTGCAATGAATTATATCTTCAACAGCACTACTCAGAATGGGTGCTATCAGATTCAATTTGATTCTGGCAGAATCTATGACATTCTAGCGCCTTGAAAGCTAACTAAACTTTCTTTTAAACTTCTTAGAGCTTCTGTTCTACATACTTCTACACTATTCTATGTGCTTCCGTACCATTCTATGCACGTCCATCTCTTTCTATGTAAGATATAGCTATGTTTAAACACATCAAATGATAAGAGGATCAAGTGTACATATAGAAGTATAAACTTGCCCATTAGAAAAAAAGAATAGACTTAATCTATACTTTTCATCTCTTCAGATATCTTGGGATAGATATCAGATTAGTTTATCATTTTCGTACTCTATCTTGTCTTCCAGACGACTCTTCACTACTCCTACTATTCTTCAAACACTACGTCTTCCCCGATCATCACTCATAACCTTCATTACATCGGTGAAGGAAGCGTTAGCGTAGACTTCGAGGTATTTGTCAGTTCCGCTGGGATAAAACAAGTCCCAATCTAATATTTCGGCTGAATGGCAGAGTGTTCGTTTGACAGCTTACAACTGACTTTTGTTTGAATATATGGTCGGCAACGTTTTTATTTTCGTTCAATTTGAGGTCGACAATATTTCGTAGAAGTGACAGAGTTGTGGCTGGGGTTTCTCTGTCGATTTGAGTCTTGATATTGGACCGAGTATCTTTAGCAGCGGGCTGGCTGGTGATCATTTTCCACAAGGAACGATCAACAGTAGACATCAAATATCCCACATTAATTTATTCTCTATGTTCCATGCTTCCCAGTTTGGAGAGGTCTTTTCCGGTTCAGTGGTTCCCTGGTGAGTACTACTTTCAGGCCCATAGTATCAAATCTTCCCTCCCATGCTCCCATGGTTGTGGTGGACAAGCTTCAGAAATAGCATATTAGTGGAGATTCCAAAGTGTGTCGTCGCACCCCTTTAAGCGGGATGCTAGTCTCCAAGTCGTAGATCCTTCGATTCATTTTATCCTGTAATACCAGCGTCGATTTTGCATCAGTAACTTTGCCGAGTCTTACAGGGCTCAAATTGAGAAATATATGAGTGAAATTATAGCAAGGTTCTGGAAATCGGGCTTCTAATCTAGTATATCTCCCTGCTCAGACCTCGGAATATAATGACAATGAAGCCCTGAGACGAGTCTCATGGGCTATGTCAAGCGTTGCAAAGTCTCCTACCATAATTCTCCTAGCCTGAACACCATTTTGTCTCGCTATGCATACTTGGTAAACTCGGGTGCGTTAAGTATTTTGAAATCGTTTTTGTTTGTCTATACCACTAAAGGCAGTCTACGATGAATCGAATTCTTCTCTTACGCTTATCAATTTTGACCTTCCAATTTCTTGAGTACTGCTCTTCGCTATTACATTGATTGTATAGTCTGAGATCTCTACAGTGTCTGTAAATGTACTGAGTTTTAGGCGATCTAATTCGATTGTGTCACCGAATACTCTGAATTGAAGTCCCTATGCTCCGAGCCCGAGCTAGGAGAATTTTTTGCCCCAAATTTGACATTGTTAGTGTTAGAAAATTGCCTATCTGCTTCTACATTTATCCAAAATTGGTTGTATGTTTTAATCTAAACATTGATATTCTCAGTTGAAAGTATACATCGGAACATGATTGTTGGCAGTATTCCTCAAAGTTCCTGTCACTTTTCTCTTAGAAAATGTTCTACTCTAATCGGAGGTCATATGTTGGACCATTGGAAGAATTTTTAAAAAAGAATGCAATCTTGGATTAAATGTGATAATATGCACTCCCTTAAGTCGATTTAAAGCATCATAAGTTTCCTTGAATTTCATGTCAAGGTTTGTAGCATTTAGACTCTATTTTGGTAAAATTTTAAACTTCCTTCTAGTAAATTTAATGTGCCTTTTTATCACGTCCATTTATTCTCCAGTAGAAGGATCTCGGAGGGGCGACCTGTCGATAAAGATCTTACTGGGTTGGCTTGGTTGTTGAAAGATGACTTGTGGTAGAGGCAGAGGCTACAATTGTGCCCTGTATTTTTCTAATATCGAGACTGAGAATAACTGCTGATGAAGAGAGTTGGTTTCAGCTTTCCTTTATTCAATAATTTTTCGTAGTTGATGAATCTCTCGATTCTTGTCATTGTTCTATCTTCTGAAAGCTCGCAGGGCTTGTCTAGTAGTAGCTGAGTGGCTGTTTATAAGCCCAAGTGGCACGTAAAAATCTGTTGCAACCTCTCCTGGTGCGTCTGACAAAGTGAAGAGGTCAGCATTTTGACACATCCGTGTCCGATCACTTTTATTAATGCTTTCAAGCTCTTCTTTGTCGGCTCTCAATGTTTTGAACTGGTACGAAAATATTGTCATGTCATATAAACTTCTAGTTGTGCCTTCAATCAGTTAATCTCACTCTCTTCTGCTTCGATTGGTGTGTTAATGCATTTTTAAAATCATTCTGGGTATATTGAGATGTGACGACATAGATTTCTGTAGTTTAATTTTGGAGTTTGCAATCGATTTTGAATTTGTTCATGTTGAGCGGATTGTCCTTGTCTGGCGCAGGAATAGAGTAGGGAGACGTACAGCTTAGGATAATTATTCTTATGGCATTTATCACAACTTCAATTCTTACAAGAAAAAATATGTACTGGTACATACACGTATACTCCATAGGAACGAATTCCTACTGTAACGTTTTTGAAGGTTTGAAGACATCACGTGGTAAATCTCTGGGAGTAGTGTGACACACGCTAACGCTTATTGGCAAAGCGCCCTTACTCCCCCACCAAATCCACTTCAAGCTGACCTAAGGCCAGATGAAGACTACCGAGTGGACTGTTTATCCTTCAGTTTCGCACTCCAAAGTGGTAGGTTTAATGTATCAAGTTCATCTCATGATCTCTGACTGTGCTTGATCCTACAGCCTCTAGAAAATTTTTACTAACGTACAAGTTCTGTGCTGCAGATATCTAAAGCCCGCTCGGGGCGCGGAATCAACAGCACTACGCTTACTGGAAGCTCTCCATGAACGTTCTCTGCTCGTCAATTTTGTGTATAGCTATTTCACTTCTATAAACCGGTATCATTACAACTATACAAACTACGTCGAAGATTTAAAGAGATCCACTATTCTATCTATTACTGGCAAACTCACAAAAGCCGTGATTATAGTCTCAGAAAAACTTAGCTTGTTGGATTGCCTTCTTGACGCTTCTTAAAGCATCATTCTCATTGAGCTAAAACTGGGATTTTGAGTTTTGTATTCTATAGGCCAGCACACCAGAGATTCTTACGGCTTTTCGTTAATTGTCCAGATTGTGCGATCAATAAGGTGTTCAACGAACACCGTTGTGCCTGCCCTTCAGAATGAAGGGTTTTCGTCAAAGGGTTGTAAGTCTTTTCATTTATATTTGTATATCTCTAGATCAGGCAGTCATCTTTAAGATTTGCTCGGCCATCTGCTAACGCTTCCAGCATGAACAGCTCTCTCGTTCTAAAGACCCAAACAAGTCTTCCAAGTCAAAAAATAAAGGAGAGCCAAAAGATGGAAATCCTTCGGCATCTTCCAAAGACGGGGTCCAATTACCCTCAACAATGGCATCATCTTCCATAATACCACCAACAGACCCTCGTAACAAGCCTCTCCCGCCCAATGAAGGACTGCTGCCTATTGTCATGACAACAAATCCTGTGACTCAGCGTATATTTACGGCATTGGGCTCTAATCATGGAGCTACACCAAGTCCAGATCGTTTCAATACTCCAGGAGGTGGTCCACCAGGTATTGGCGGGCTAGGAGTGGCAAACCGACATGGTCAACCCCCCCCAAGTGTTATCATCAGCTCAACCGCTAGCGTAAGTTTGTTCAGACCTCATATAAACCTCTAACCATTTTTCACAGCATCTCTCTCCCTCAGGTACTGGTGAAACTATGCCGAATGACCTCGCCCCACCCAAAGCTGGTCAAAAATCAACCCTCTTTGATCGATTTCAGACTACGCCCAAAGATGTTCCAGAAGGAATTCGAACTCCCAAACGACAGCACTCGTCAAGATTTGACATTTCACCCCAAAGAGAACTCGATAAGCTTCCAGGCTTTCATGAGGTACCGCCGAACCGACGTCAAGAGCTTTTCATGCAGAAAATTGACCAGTGCAATATCATCTTTGACTTCAACGATGCCAGTGGCGACATGAAATCAAAAGAAATCAAAAGATTGGCTCTTCATGAACTTTTGGACTACGTTGCCAACAATAGGCAGGTGATAAGGGACGCAATGTATCCAAAAGTGGTCGATATGTTCAATAAGAATCTGTTTAGGCCTATACCCCCGCCCCTAAATCCTCAAGGGGAAGCATATGATCCAGAAGAAGATGAACCGGTCCTAGAAATTGCATGGCCTCACATACAAGTTGTTTATGAGTTTTTTTTGCGATTTATCGAAAGCGAAGACTTTAATGTCAACATCGCCAAAGCCTACATAGATCACAGCTTTGTACTTCAACTGCTTGAGCTCTTCGATTCCGAAGACCCTCGTGAACGTGATTTCCTCAAAACAACTTTACATCGAATCTATGGCAAATTTTTGAATCTTCGATCATACATCCGAAGATCAATCAATAACGTTTTTTTTCAATTTGTTTACGAAACAGAAAGATTTAACGGAATTGCAGAGTTGCTCGAAATTCTTGGCTCAATCATTAATGGGTTTGCGCTACCTCTGAAAGAAGAACATAAACTGTTTCTCACAAGAGTCCTAATACCCATGCACAAAGTTAGAAGTTTATGTATGTACCATCCGCAACTAGCATACTGTATTGTTCAATTCTTGGAAAAAGAACCGGCGTTGACAGAGGAGGTAAAAATATCCATAAAAAAATTCAGTCAAAGTACTTACACACATAGGTCGTACTCGGCTTACTACGCTATTGGCCAAAAGTTAATAGCACAAAAGAAGTGATGTTCTTAAATGAAGTAGAAGACATCTTTGAAGTTATGGATCCAGCAGAATTTGCCAAGGTACAAGAGCCCCTATTTCATCAGCTTGCAAAATCAGTTGCAAGTCCTCATTTCCAGGTTGCCGAGCGTGCTCTGTATTTCTGGAACAATGAATATTTTTGCCACCTGATTAGTGATAATGTAGATATAATTCTGCCTATCATGTTTGCCCCCTTATTTGAAAATTCTAAGGGTCATTGGAACCGGTAAGTTCATCAAGATCGCAATATTAAATTTCTAATATCACTCAGAACCATTCATGGGATGGTCTACAACGCCATGAAAATTTTCATGGAAATAAATCCTCAATTATTCGACGACTGCTCTCAAGATTATGCCGAACAACAAAACAATGCTGAGGCGCGAGAGCAAGCCAGAGAATATAAATGGAAAACTTTAACTGATCAAGCTGCCCGTGCCTCTAAAAATGCTGCTGGGCAGCTCTCAAGAGAGAAAAGCAACAGTCTAGATCCTACAGACGACAACCAAAAAAGACTAGACTCTTTGAAATTACAGGATGGCGACCGTCGAGAGAGAAGACCGATTCCTGATCGGCAAAACTCCACCGGCTCTTCCAGAGCTCAGCGATGACCTTTGACGATTTAATTTTCGACACATTTTGTTTCCAGTTAATGGTAACTGTTCAGATATCCTGAGCACCGGGCTCATGTGTCGGATCCTTAATTCGTTTCATCCGTTCGCCTCATGCGTATTCCACTATGCCCTGTATTTTTGGTTGTGTTGCACTAAACGACAAAACTTATCATATTATAAGCTGAAATACAAGGTCCCTTGTGGAATCAACTTTTCATCTGATCAAAAAGTATGAAATGCATACTGTAGACTACTTTCATCAACAGACAAGCAGGCTAGTCATGTTTCATAATTTTTTGGCGTTGGAGAATTATCTAGGCCTATGCCAGACTTACGTTTTATGCTAGAAATCCACCTCTATCAGAAATGTTACCCAATGCTAAAGGGCAATAGCGTCAAGCATTTTCTTCGAGCGTTTAAATGGGAAATGATCTCATTAAGCTCTTGAATTCTCAGGATATTTCACCTCTAGATAACATGATTGTTGGAAGGAGTTTCTGACTGAACTGAGATTAATAAATGGGCAATTCTGTGGATGCCTTAATAGAGGTAGTTATCTAAAAAAGTATTACCTGGGTAGAAAAAATACTAATACAATATCTATCATGACTGAGTCTTTCAAAACGGCTCCCAAAACCTTAAGTGACCCCAAGGTCTACCTAATCTTTACCCCCTTTTATTTGTATTTCATTCTTCATAATATAAGCACCAGAATAAGCAGTAGCACCAGAACAATTATTAGCATAGCAATACAGCAACTTGAAATTCCGTCTTCATTGCGAGCCAATACACTTCCCATACTTTTTAAACCGGTTTGCAATCGGCCTCCGACACGGTCTGCAAGCCCATCGACCCTCTCCAACATTTCGGCCTGCTCTTCAAGTTCTCTTCCCATATCAGATGCTTGTTGCCGGATATTGTAGACCGTTTGTGAAACACTATCTAATTGTACATCTTGTTCCGCAAGAACTAGCTGCTGATGTTGTTGCTCGAATGAATCGTAAGTGTTTCCTTCAGATTGAATAGCATCCTCGGACTCAGAATAATTTCTATCCGTCTTTTTCTTTCGTGGAGCATCTGAAAATTGTCTATCAAGCTCATATTGCATCTCTTCGACTTCTTTACGCACGTTCTGACATAAAATCTCGCGCCGTGCTACTTCTTCGACTTCGAGTCCATATTTATATGGGTCAGATTGAACTGCTCTGACGGAAGCATCTAGATCTGAGATATCCTCGGACAGAGAATTTATCGCAGACAGTAATTCGGACCGGGCGGAGAGCAGTTCAGGGCTACTTGAAGAAGTGAAAGTGCGTATTCTTAAGAAAGAGGTAAAGAGCGGACGTGTACGTTCCAACTGGGATAAGACATCACTGACATTGGTCAACTACTAAATCGCTATGGGACGATTGGGAAAACGCGGCTGTACGTGTGGGAAAGACTAACGCTTGCACTTGGAAAAACGGATCCACTTCGTTAGATGAAGACATCATTCTGGTCCAGAGACTCTTTGGAGTTGCAAGCTACCGTACACTAAAGCACTGATGTGGTGCATGTATTATTTTTATTTTTTGGCGGTGCCTGTCGTGCGTAACAAGCAAGCTTTATGAATTGTGCACATCCGCCGAACATGGCCTTGCTCAAGTCTCTGTCCCTCGTCTAAGTCGCGTTTTTATGTACATGTGAATGAAGTGTCTTCGACTTTAGGTCTTGCGGGCCAAGGTATGTCGGAGGCAATTTCAGGCTTTAAGCGGACGGCTGGTATCCACATGGCAGCAAGGCTGTCGTTCAGGTCTACCATAGCCGAGAAGGGGTTTTTGAGTGGCTGATCAGCCGCTGGCCAGAGTCTGATCCAAGGTTAAATTCCCGTCGACGCTGGGAAAAAATGTCAAACCTCTATGACTTCAGCTTAGTTGCTGGTTAAAAGAGATACTTCATCAGTTTACATATTTAATTCACCACAACGTGTCCTGTCAGTCGTAGACAAAATTTTCTCACTTTGGAAGGCGCGAATTAAATTCCTGTGGATATGCGGTAGGGTGTCGCAAAACGATTAAGAATTGGTCAATCGATCGATTAATTGAAACGACTCTTCGAAACGACTAGTTGATTTGCGACTAGCTAGTCGGAGTCGATTAATTGACGATTTCATGCACGGAACTTTTGTAGGTCGTTCATAAAGTTTTGTTGGATTTTATGAAAAATTGGTGGAATTTTTATGAAAGGTTACTGGGAAGGAGCTGATTATTAAGCGAAAATCGACAATTAATGAATCGATCAACTTTATGCGAATCAACCAATCGTTTTTCGATTAGCTACCGTGGCTTGGGTGCCGCGTGGCTACTTGTGCCTCATTCACACGTTATTGGACGATTTATAACCTAATTAGGTCGTAGTGGGATCGCATAAAGAGAATTCGTCCACTTAAGCGTGAGTGATGCACAAGTTATCATGCGGCGCAAGTATTCAAACCACAGTGTTCGTTCCGACTACATGTAGTTGATTTCGACTAGATAATCGGAATCGATTGGAGGAAAATTGGCGATTAATCGTTTGCGACAACCTGATATATCGAGGATGCAGTGACATAGAAGAGGAAGATTTCCGCTGGTGGGACACGCGAGGGCTAGAGGGAATGGAGGCTAGTAAAGTTTATCAGTCAAGTCAAGAGGTGTGAAAGGGCGTGTCATTATTTACATATAGACGTTCCGACAGATAAAATCGTGAGTACGAGGGGGTGCCATCCGCGCACCCATCAAATATTAATCCTACATTTTCACAGATGAATTATTCAACAACGCTTTAAAATTAACATCGGACTGCGCTGTAGATAGTCAGGGATACCGTTAAAGATCGAGAGAGACTTCTGGGTGTTCTTGAGTTAACTAAGTTTATATTACGAGCTCTTTCCATCTCAACTTGTTTTTTTTTTTTTAAATCATTCTTGTGTATGCAGCCTGAAGCTATGACACGTATGATTACGGAAGGTGTGTTTCTCAAAGAATGACTCATTTTGACGTTCTGGAACACTCATACTCAGATTTCATTTGCAGATACCACTACGAGGATAACGTCTTGCGACATGTAACCTCTTCCGTGAATACCCACCACAGGGAAAAGCGGGAAAAACCCATGGTTATCTGATTATGCTTTCATCAAGCTATGAGAAAAACACCATCGCGAGAGAGTGTGGTTAACGGGTCTTACTGGATCTCAACTTGTTGCTAGGCAACGTTTAGCTGTTTAGTCGCACAAGCACTATACATTCAGAATTCATCGTACACCTATTACATACTAGTACAAATTGACGGGTATCGTTTCCGAAAAACGCTTATCCAGATAGGTTACTCTCATTCAGGCGCGCGATTATTCGCATCCCCTGGTCGGTTCGGAGATGATTATTAATTATGTAAACCGGTTAATTACATAGCGGATTTACTAGTTTGACATACCCGTTTACTGTTATAACATACAGAAAAGACAGGGGTTCGTGGAAGCGATTGTTGGTTCAGATCTCTTCATTTTTCTCTATTATTTGAATTATTTGAATTTGAATTCATTGACCTGATTTGGCGCCTTTAGTGGCCCATGCAGGAATCTATCAACTTCTTATGTACATAGGAGGAAACTTTTCGGTGAAAACCCCCTATACCTACCTGGTAAGATTCTACTGATTTTGAAGTTAACCTTCAGCAAGTGCGATGTACTGTCCTGTCCAGTACGGATATCCTCACGTCATACTCCTACCCCTCGCCTCATTCTTTTCTCCTCCCTCTCCTTCACCTGTCTTTCCACTTCCCCAACCAATCGAAACTGCTCTAACCAACCCTGGTCTAAGATCCACTGCGTTATTCTTCCTAAATCTTCCGGGTTGTTCATCATTTCTTCGAATGATCGGCTCTTGGACTTTCTCCATACCTCCGCCCTTCCTTTGGCCCATTGGGGGCAGGCCATGATCGCATGTTTAACGTTTTGCGAAAGATATCCGCACGGGCAGTTTGGGCTATCAACTCCAGGGACTTTTCTTCGGTGCAGATAAGATTTGAGCCCAATGTGCTCGCTTCTTATCTGCATGGCAATGCTGCTTTGGGCCCTCTTCAGGCTTTGGTGAATGTAAAATGGGGTTCCCTTGAGGCTTAATTTTTCCTTTCCTGATTTGTCTGTGTAAATTTTGGCTGCATTCCAGGCTTCGGGATCGGCTGTGGGTCTTTGCCTTAAGGCCTCATTGCGACTTTGGTGTGGCCAGGAGTTTTCCCACTCTCGGAACGCCGCGATCTTTCCAAGCTCTTTCTTTCCCTTGATGGACACTTCTCCGTAGCAGATCCTAGACCACTCTTCTATATCCTTTTCCTTGGATGATCTCCTGTGGTTGTCCTTTCCTTTACATTGTTGCCTGATCATCCGGCAGGTCTTTTATATGGTCTTTTGGACCGTTAAATGGTGAGTGAGCCCGGCGTGCTGCACTCTTCTATGCTTTAAGTAGATCTCCATCGGTGAGATGGAAGTCTTGTGTTCTAGCACTCTCGTGTAGGTTGATTTATATGCTCCTATTATCTTGAGTAAGCATCTTCTCTGTATTGACTTGAGAGGTTTGACTATCCTTTCGGGGGTGTTCCCCGTTTATTATTATTATTATGATTTGATTTGATTTCAATTAACCCGATCAGGCGCCCTATAGGCCCATGCAGGTGACTGTCTATAATGTTTACATAAGAGGAAACCATTATGGTAAAAAACCCCGATACTGTCTGACTTATGTCTACGGAGTTTTCGAAGTTATCCTCCAGAAAGTGCATTTACACTGTTTTTCCAGTGTGGATTCCGTCTTATCCCTTACCAGCTCGCATCAAGTTGTCTTTCTGTACTGCTTCAACTTCTCTCGCAAGTCGAAACTGTTCAAACCACCCTTTGTTGAGAATCCACTGCGTGATTCTAGCCACATCGTCTGGGCTTTTCATCATTGCTTCATAAGATCTATCTTTAGCTTGGCGCAATATCTCCCCTCTTCTCTCTGCCTATTGATGACACGCCAAGACCACATGCTTGACGTTTTGTGATGGACATTCACATTGACACTTTGGGTTGGCCACGCCGGGGACTTTTCTTCGATGCAGGTAAGAGTTGAGCCCGATGTGCTCGCTTCTCATCTGAATAGCAATACTACTTTGGGCCCTACTAAGGTTCTGGTGAATATTTAAGGGTGTACCCCTGTCGATCATTTTTTTTCCTACCTGTATTTTTGCCGATGGTGATAGTTGCCGCTTTCCAAAGTTTCGGATCTGCTGGGGTTCGATGAGTAGAATGCTGGACTTTATGTAGACCTGTCCAGGATTTTTCCCACCCTTCAAAGGCTGCTATTTTTCCAGCTTCTTTTTGCCTGCCTTTGCTCTTCTCTTTTCCACAAATTCTGGTCCACTCGGCAACTCTTTGCTCCTGTTCGACGCGTGCGTGCTTTTCCTCCCCCAAGCGGACGGCTTGATTTTCTTACACGCCGCTTGTATCGTCTGTTGAACCGGTAGTTTATCTGATAGTCCGGCGTGTTGGACCCTCCTTTGTTTCAGGAATATCTCTATCGGAAGAATTGCGGATTCATGTTCTAAGACTCTGCAGCTGGTAGAGTTGTATGCATCTGTGATTATTTTTAAGCTTTTCCTTTGAATGCTTCTGAGAGGTTTCACTATCCTTTCAGGTATTTTACCCGCTGGTCCGGCCTCAGCCCATATCGAGGACCCATATGTGAGGGCCGGTCTCACTATCGTGCTGTACAACAGCTTAGACTTCTTGAAAGTTGCCTCCCAGGTCGACTGTGCCAATCTACTAATCGTTTGTATTTGGTTATTCGATTTTTCTTGGATATTTTT
Source organism: Podosphaera aphanis (assembly GCA_022627015.2). Classification (NCBI taxonomy): domain Eukaryota; kingdom Fungi; phylum Ascomycota; class Leotiomycetes; order Helotiales; family Erysiphaceae; genus Podosphaera; species Podosphaera aphanis. The sequence goes on along the minus strand of JAKRRZ010000827.1, from coordinate 3,707 downwards.
CACGTGAGCACCCCAATTGAGCTTGGGGTCAAAGTAGATTCCCAGGACTCGGAGAGAAGATTGTGGTTTTGTAAGCTGTCCTTGAATTTTAACCGTTGCCTCCAGGTTGTGTCTCTTTCTCGCTCGAGTGAAATGCATAAGCTGGTACTTTTCAGGCGCAAACTTAACTCCATGCATTTTTGCCCACCTTTCGCGGGTTTCGTGCTGTTTTTCTAACTTCCTGCAGTTTTCTTCTGTGGTATTTGACCATGTTAGTATATTTGTATCGTCTACGAACCCTACAGCTGCGGTAGATCGGCTCTGTAGCATGGGCAGGAGCGTGCTAACAAAGAATAGGAAGAGGATGGGAGACAATGATGATCCTTGGGGTATGCCTGTGTTAGTGGGTATTTGGTCTCCCTTGAATGTCCCAAGAACTACCGAAGTAGTTCTTCCTTCTAAAAATGATTCGACGAACCGGCTAATCTATCTTGGGATTCCATTTTGTCTCAGGTTGTGGATAAGTCGTTCGTGTGAGACGTTGCCAAATGCCCCTGAGATGTCAAGGCTTAGGAGTGACGCAACTTGTCGTTTATCAGTTCCCCATATTGTGTGGATCTGTTCGGTTAGAAGCTCAACTGCTGAGATCGTAGACCTATTGGGGCGGGCGCCCATCTGCTCTTCAGGGAGAAGGTTAAAATCTTCGGCTGCTTTAGAGATACGGTTAGCCACCAACTTCTCGAGGAGCTTACCCATTGTGTTCAGGAGTGCTATTGGTCAATATGCCTTTGGAGTATCGTATCTTGGCTTCTGAGGCTTCCTCAGAACAATTGTTGTCGATTCTTTGAACCCCTTGGGGTGGTAACCGAGATTAAGACAGGCATTAAATAGCTCGGCTAGATCTTTGATGAGAGTTGCTCCGCATTGCTTAAGGAGTCGGTTAGGAATTCCATCTGGACCAGGAGCCTTATCATTAGGTAGCTTTCTTAGGGCTTCTTCCACTTCCGTATGGGTAATGAGTTTGGAAATCCTACTTAGTTCTTCGGGGTAGATGGCTCTTGCAATATCTGTAGTGTCAGCTGCACAGGTTGGGGGAAAAAATGTCCTGCCATTACTCTGGCTTTGTCTGAAGCTTCGGTGTGAATGAGTCCCTCAGCATCCTTAATATCTGGCATTTGTGGTAGCCTGTGTTTCTCGTCTAAGTCTTTCCTAGCCCATTTGGCGAGTTTCCAATTTTTTGTTGGGTCGCGTGAAGCCTCTGAAACTGCTGCCCGCCATCCAATCGTTTTATCTCTTTTTATCTGGGCCTTTTTCTTAATAGATACTTTTTAGTATTTTATCCAGTTTTCTTCAGTACCGTAAGTTTTCCAGATTTTTCTTGCTTTTCTTGTTTCTCTTCCGACGTCAGTGCATTGGCTGGTCCAGTATGGCTTGGCAAACTTGGAGGGTTTGGCCGTGGGTATGGTTTCTTGTATTACTTTCTGGATTGCTTTGGTGATTAAGAAAACTCTTTGGTCGATTTCTTCCTTAGAGTCCAGGGAAGACTTTCCTCTCTTTAATTCTATTAGTTTAGCGGCCAGCTTCGTGTTTACTTTGTTCCAGTCTGCCTTTTTCCATTGAGGAGGAGGCTTTTGTTCTTCTTCTATGTTCGGTTGAATTGATAGCTGCGTGGAAATCGGAATGTGGTCGGAGGATACTTCTAGTTCGCTGGCTAGCTGGCAAATAGTGACTAGGTCTTCGAGCTCCTGGGATAGAAATACGAGGTCAAGCGTGCTCTGGCTTCCTCTATTACTCTAGGTTATGGTCCCTTCTGGAAGAACTAGTTCCATATCTTTGTTTCCCAAAATGTCGATCAAGTATTCTGCGAGCTTGTGGTGACTAAGAACTGCTTTACCTCCCCATCTAGGATGGTGTAGGTTGAAGTCCCCCACAAGGATATGTTGACCCTCTTTTGAAAGAAGTTCTGGGAGATACTTTAGAGTACCTAGTTCTTTGCTGCTGTGAGAGAGCGGGGGAGGGTTGTAGATGTTAGTTATATAGATTTTACCTTTATCTATCTGGATGCTAATGGAGGTTATGTCTCCATTAGCTACTGGAGATTTTTCCACTCTCCACTTATAAACTGCAAGCTGTTTGCTCACGTATATGCATGTCCTACCTTGATGCCATCTGGAAATACCAGATGGTAGGCAGGGTGTTTTATCGACGTTTTTTCTGTTGGGTGGCGCCAAGGTTCTTGGAGAGCAACTACTTGGTGCCTTGATGGGTCTAAGTTCTGAAGGAAATGGTGCTGTACTTTATTTTTAATTCTATTCACGTTGTACTGTATGATATTCAACGTTTTAGTGCCCTTCATTGAGCCATGTTGCACAGCGGTGCTTCGCTCGCTTCTGCAGTTTTCTCCCGTGTCACAGTCCGGGACGTCTCTGGCGTTGTAGACTTCGGCATAGAGGGTATGCTTGGCGTCAAAGTCGCCGCTCTCGCCAAGTTGGGCATTTTGTTTGTTGACCCTTTAGGTCTTTCGGGCCCACGACGTTCGATGATTTCCCCGTCTGCTCCAACAATTTGTGGCCCTACCATGATCGCTCTCCTCTTTCTTGAGCCTACAATTTGCCATTCGCAGTCTGAGTTTCTCGGTTGAGTTTCTTGCTGTTGGTAATTTCCGGGCTCTTGAGTGCGATTCATTATTGCCTTTGATTTTGCCGCTAATCTAACTGGGCAGCTTTGATCCCAAGATGTATGCTTTTTCCCACAGTTGCTACACCTCACTTCCTGTTTACCTGAGCATTCTCTGGTATTATGCCCTCCTACACATTTACCGCATTTTGCTTCGGCGGTACACATTTTAGCAATATGTCTGTATCTCTGACAGTTAAAGCACTGCATTGCCTGGAACCCGGAGCGGAATAGCTCAGTTGCTCTAAGTTCAAATCGCCACATTATACCCTTGTTGATGGCTCTTCCTGTGTGTTCAGCTTGTTGAAACCACATGATTAGTGAACCGGCGTTTTTCCCCGGTCGTGGCGTTTTTTAAGCCATGCAGCTCTTTGTATAGTTATACCTTGCAAATATAGGCTGTTCGCCTGCTCTAGCTCCTTGATATGTCCCTCGTTACTTGGATCAAATGAGAGAGGCATGTCGTGAGCAAGTACTTGGTATGACTTGCTAGCTATTTGAGCCGTTGGAGCTAGCTTTGCTGTCCATCCTTTTGTGTCTCCATCATTTCTTTTACATCATGACCGGCAAAGAAGATTCTCACTTGCCCATTAGTCATCTGCTTTGCTCCTATTATATCCTTGGTGTCTAACTTCTTCACCAGTTCTTCACTGGAGAGCTTAGCAATGGCTTTCTTTTCCTCTTCGTCTTGAATCCTGATGATGGTGCCCGGCGCTTCTGGTTTGCTTGCTAATCTAGCCCATGATTGGCCTTGAGGTCTTGTTAATGCCTGCGTTTGTAAGATGGTTGCTTTTATGGTTTTGATTTCCTGTAGTATCTTAGCCATTGAGGAGTTTTCATCTTTGTGACCGAGCATGGAGGGCTTCGGGAGGGGGACTTTCGCTTTCTGGAAGCTTTCAATAACTTGAGTAGCCTCCTCTAAATGTATCTTGCATGCCCTGAGAGCGAGATTGTCTTCTTTGAGGGCCTTTTTAAATCTTCTAAGCGCCGCTCCTGGGTCCGGCTGTGTCTTTCCAGCACCACCACCACTTCCGGACGCGTTTCCAGTATAT
>JAKRRZ010000826.1:0-15845 GCA_022627015.2 Podosphaera aphanis | reverse complement strand
AGGTATGCCAGCTTCTCTATGAAGAACTACGTTGGGCGTTGTTCTCCATACTGGTAGTGCAGATCTAATAGCTAGGTGCACCGCTTTATCGATCAGATTACAGAAATGCGAGGTCGCCGGCGTAACAGTCCCCCGAGTAGTAATGTGAAGATGGTTATTGTGGTGGAATTAGTGCTTATACCGGGTAAACTATTATCCGAAGAAAAGGGCATGTAATTATTCAGAGTTAAAATATAGAAGAGAGATAGAATGAATGAAAAACCACATTTTGAACCTATCGGATTTTACCAACACTGATCAGTGCACAGATCAGCTAGGTTTTGAAAACCGCAGAAGATATAAACTCAGTTATTTCGTCTCGTCACTCGCCAATCGACAGAGTTGAGTATCTTCAGAGAATACAATTTTTATCCTCCCTTTTAGTCTTGCCACCCGCCAATCGAGGAGTTATAAAAGTTAAGTGATAATTAGACTATTCACTCGAAACCGATCCACTCGCTAGCTGAATAGAACGAATATCAGTCGTATCCTAATTACGAAAACACGACAATATGGCTTCATCAACATCAAGTAACTCAGTCGATGCCCAAAACACCCCTGAAAGAGCTAAAGATCTTGCTCAGTCCTCTCAAGATTTTTCAAGATTAGAAACACAATGGAAGTACGGAATCGATCTTAGCAAGGCGTCATAGGATGATATAACCAGCTTCATTCAACACAGAACTCACACATACAAGCGTAAAGGATGGACCCGTTCAAACCTCTTGACAATTTACGCTGAAGACTTTGAAAATTTTACAAGAAAAGAGTTTGACCAATCTTCGTTCGATGCTAGAGTAGAATTGCGAGAAGTATTACGAGCACAAGTAGTCTTTCTAAGAATTGGAAGGGGATATTCAATTTCCAAAGAATTAACAGACTTAATTCAGTCAGAAAGGCCATGGCCCGAATATGATCCCCAACGACCTACAAATGTATCTTCAACAAAACCTCCAGATGCTGCCGAACCATCTTCTAAGAACACAAGTCTACCCAAAGGAGAAATGTCACTACGACCTAAGGTAGAGGATAAAATGCCAAGTAGAGAAACCTACGAGGACTTCAACAAACTTGGAAAACAGAAAATTGGTTTCTCTGATAACCCTAAAAGCCTCTACAATAATCCGACAATTCCTTATTCTCTCGATCAAATATATCGCGCACCAAATCCGAACACAATTCCTCTTTACGCAGATTCTCAAATCGAAAATGCGATGAATCAACTTGAGCTAGAATATAACCATGGCTTTAGCAGAGAATTGTCGGATCTTCAGAAGTGCTATTGGTCTGATGCTCAAAAGTATAGCGGCACGCTGGAGGAAAGCTTCAACTTCAAATTCCTCATCTTTATCAACAATTGTAAAAGAAGTGGAATTCCTCCCAATGTTGTCCCACAAGCATTCCCAATTATGCTTCATGGATCTGCTTTAGACTATTTCTACCACAATTGTGATGGACATACCCTTACAGTCAAAGAACTCCATCGTCAATTTATTCAGAGATACGAAAATGAGGAACATCGCCGAAATATGGAGCGAAAATGGAATAGTATCAGTCTACGAAAAATGATACTAGAAAATCAAAATTTGCCAATAGAGACGATATTCCGCAATTTAGTCGATAGACTTCAACAATTACAACGCGTTCTTGATGTCGCTTTACGGAGTGAAGCAGTACTTCGCCAAAAACTAATTCTAGCCTGCGAAGATGTTGAAGCCTGCAGCAGCGCCTGCTCCCGTCCTCCCGCCAATTTTACTGAACTTGTCGAAGCAACCCATTCATCAATTGCCAGTCACGAAAAAGCAAGAATAGCGCAAGAAAAAGATCCTATCCCCCTCAGAACTCTCAATCAGACCTCAAATGTCAATTTTGTCGACCGAACATATCATAACACCAGTATGAATCACAAGCGCCCTGGAAGAACGTCAAATTTTAAACGAGGTCACTCATCGGTGGGTAGCACAAATTACCGCCCAAGTTCTTCTACCAACAAGAGATGTTTCGTCTGCAAAAAGCCAGGTTGCTGGTCAACCAACCACACAGAAGAGGAACGAAAAATCGCCCGGAGCCGAATTGACAAAAGAGTCGACGCGTACATTTTAGAATACGAAAATCAAGATGTAAATACCGGTACCGCAGATATTGAAGACGAGGAAGTATTCGAACAATTCTTGTTGGATCTAGACAATTTCTCCGATGAGGAAACTCCTGAAAATTTTTATACATCAACTGGACCTATACCAAATCCTAAGGCACAAGAATTTCATGGCTCACTTATGAATAACGTAACTTACCATACGCTGTGTGGTAAAGATCTAATAAGTAGTAGCCAGGACCCGTTCAGCTATATATCCGGGGGTCGGTACACTTCAAATAAGTGGCATGGAATAATGCTCGACCCGGGTTCCTTATCATATTCAACGGCTGGATATGGTCAGGTTGAAGCCTTTATATCTATCTTCAACTGCAAAAACATTGACAAATCAACAGCTGGCACAGTTACAGCTCAATTTGGGATCGGAAAAACTACTTCCATCTGATCAATCACGGTGTCCACTCCAATTGGAACAGTCATATTCCATGTTGTAGATGCTGACATACCTTTTCTTCTTTGCCTCCAAGATATGGATAGCCTACAAATTTACTATAATAATCTGACAGATACTATTCATACGCAGGATGGTAAGACTATACCCGTCGTCAGAAAGTTCAATCACGCATTTCTAATTTGGGGACCAATATCCATGAACTACTTGACAGAACCAGAACTTCGGCAATTACACAGAAGGTTTGGCCATCCGTCATTAAATCGCCTTGTAAAAACCCTGGAACGCGCAGGGCATGATGATCCTTCTCATCGCCAGATTCTTGAACGGATTCAAAAATTTTGTGACCTTTGCCAAAAACACACTCGATCACCTGGAAGGTTTAAGTTCAATATCAAAGACGATCTGCACTTTAACTATGCAATCATCGTTGATATCATGTACATCGAAAATAACCCAATCTTACACGTCATCGACGAAGGCACATCTTTTTAAGCTGCGCGATGGTTGCAAAATATGTCTGCGGCACACGTATGGGACATGTTGCGGCTATGCTGGATTGATGTTTATAATGGCCCACCTGAGGTAATTGTTCACGACGCGGGAACAAATTTTGATTCAGCTGAATTCCGGAAGAACGCTAATTCGATGTCTGTTGGAATAAAGTGCATATCAACGGAATCACACCATTCAATTGGTGGCCTTGAAAGGTATCACGGACCTCTTCGTCGTTCATTTAAAATAATAGACCAAGAACTTCCGGATACTTCCAAAAAGATCAAACTACAAATGGCAATCAAAGCAATTAACGATACTGCCGGGCCGAACGGTATCGTTCCAACCTTGCTCGTTTTTGGTGCCTATCCGAGGATCCACTCCCTAGATCCCCCTACTCCCTTAATTATCCAAAGAGCTACGGCAATCAGAAAAGCAATGGCAGAAGTCGCAAAAATACATGCCGAGCGAAATATTACTGATGCTCTACGACAAAGGAATGGCCCAAACACACTACTTATTCAAAATACCCCCATCGGTTCGGAAGTCATTGTCTGGAGAATTCACCAAAAGAAATGGACCGGCCCTTTCAAATTACTTAGTATAAGTGGTGAGGATTGCATCATACAGATGCCTCATGGCCAATCTAAATTTCGAACAACATCCGTTAGACCATTCTACCGGACTGGGCAGATAGAAAATACCCCTGTGGTGTATCAAAGCGAAGCTAGTCAAGATAACGTAACAGAAGTAGGAACAGATCGTCAATTAGTTCAAAGTACTTCCGTAGAGCAGAGAATTTAACCTCAACGACAAAGACAACCACCAGCAAGGTACCAACAATTTTTAGCCGACATCACAGTATTCCTGGCGAATCCCACAAAATCGAATACACCTAAACCAAATTTTGAAGATTCGCGACGCAAAGAACTTAACGGCCTTCTAGAACGGAACGTATTTGAGATCGTCCAACGAAAAGATCTTCCTCTTGGCACTCGAATTTTTGGAAGCCGCTTTGTTGACACCATCAAGCATGAAGGCACCCCTAAAGCCTTTGTGTAGGTATAACCCAGAGATAGGTTATTATTGCGACCCATATTGTAGCGGGACACATGACCATAACCCCCTAGATAGATGTATACCCTCATCCAGCTCCTAGAGCCTTCTCTTGATAAGCAATCAATAAAAGCCAACGTACCAATTCCTTATAACGCGCGCGAAACTACCTGTGATACCAACATTGATCAATGGTTGACCTCACAGTCACCATAGGTTAACAAGGTACTACTCAGAAGAGACGAAAGAAAGAGGTTGAAAAGCTCTCCAATTCGAAAAGAGTATAGAGAGTACACTCAGTGGAGTGTCTACCGCTGACAATCGTGCTAAGAGCTGTCTGTAAATCAGTGGGTTTCAGACTACTAAAGGTTGGCAGCGATTAAAAAAGCGCTCGACTCCAACTGCGTCCATCACGCTGCTCGTGAGAGGAATCAAAGAATCTCCTCAGTTGATCGAGTAAACATTCTCCAACTTATTGTGTGCCGAGCACAGAAACACGTTTTTATCTCTCCCATTCATAACGCACAGCCGTTATATATATATATATATATATCAAACTTCCATAACGATCTTACTCGAGACGATCTCAATCTAAATCATAGGACTCCTATAACATAGACTCGCATCAACGAAACTCCTATATACAGACTTACCCTAACTGCTAAGATGATACCGATACCTGAAGACATTAAGTGGGTGATTGACGAAGACAAATGGGGCCGCACCTTCGACCTTAAAGATGACAAATGGCATACTCAGGAGGCAGTTAATAGATGGATAACTTTGTGTATGGAGACTTATAAGGATGAATATCGTGCAAAAATGGGTAAAGACATGTGGGACGCCCTTAAGGAAGACTTTGGCGGATGGGAAACACATGTATTCCAATTGGCAGCTTTAAAGTGTCTCAGGGCATTACGAAATGAATGCATTGCACACAGATTTGCAATACCACGTAAAAACCCTACATCGTACGCACAGGCATTTGCTAATGTGGTATTAACTGGGGAATACTACCAATGGAACGAAATATGGGAGAAGGAACGAGTAAATTTGATTAAAGAAGACCCAAGATACGAGGCAAGAGGACCGGAATCATGGCCGTCGACAAAAGGATCAGTCAAATCATCTATCAAAGGATCTCAGCATGGAGGGATCCATAGCTCACAGTTGCTACTAAAGCCACCTGTACAGCTAATACAACAGCCAGTACCACGACAAACTCTACCACCTTGTCCACCTGTTGTGAGCTACAAATACAACCCGTTGACTGGCCCAGCTCGACAGGATCAATCCAATCCAAGACCTCTTCCCAATCCGATCTTAGACTACAATGGCTTTACTGCGCCAGATCCCTCGGACCTTTCGTTTCCCAATGGCCCAGATGACCCTTTAACTGTAACGTACCAAAAGGGTGGAAACCGCATTGTCTTAGACTTCATGAAAGTTTTTGATAAGGATGAAAAGAAGTACAGTGGAGATATGTACGATTTCCTCGATTTTAAGCTGCAAGGATTTTATGATGTTTGCAGATCGATAGGTTTTCCTGCTAGCCAGTATAGCCTAGTCTTTGGTACTCTTCTCAAAGGCAGGGCAGCACATTACTATCAAAACTCAATATCAGGAAGTGTAACATCTTTCACCCAGATGGTTGATATGGTGAGAGCACACTTTGAGACTAATGAAACCAAGCTGCTCTACTCGCATGAGTGGAATACATTCAGCTTTGCCAGTATTATCGCAAAACATTCTGAGCTATCGAAGCTTGATGCCTTTACCCTAATGATCGACCACATGGAAAAAGTACAACGTGGTCTACCAAATACTTACCAACGTGAGGAAGTACTTCGTTTTCAGGTCCTGAACGCTTGCAGAGGCGTACCAGAATGCGACTTAGCCGGTTTCAAACCTGCCGATACATACGAGAAAGTTTTAGCTGATCTAAGATGGGCAATCGGGACGACAATGAGATCTGCTGGCTTATCGAGCCGATTAGCACCCGCTACCTGGAATGCTACGAATAATATCGACAATCTCAACATGCAACATGAATCAGAGCCGTACCAAGATGAACATGGTGCCTGGTGGGTTGAACGACGCTACAATGGCAATAATCGTGGCAGAGGTGGATTCAATCGAAGTCGACCTGGATTCCAGAATAGTCGGGGTGGATACCAAGGATCTTTTGGTATATACCAGAATAATCGTGATGCATATCAGAATAGCCGAAGTGCATACCAGAACAATCGTGGTGGATACCGATTAAGTCGAGGAGGATATCAAAGAGGTCGTGGAGGAGCCCAGAGTACCTATGGTAACGCTCGAGCTTGCAATATTTGTGGAGACTCAAAGTGCTGGAGCACCAGACATACAGCAGATGAACGCCGACAGGGTTGGAACCGCTTCTATCAGATGGCTACGTTTGCTTACGATCATGAGCCTACATCCCAAGACTATAACGCTTTCCTAGCCGCTACTGAAGGTATTGAAGGCATTGACGAAGATGATGATCAGGGGCACTTCATGCAACAATCTGAGCAGATACCATTTGAGCAGAGCTATGATCAGTTTGAGTTCAGCCACCACGTTACCGACTTTGGAGAAATCAATGCAGAAAAAGTTGTGAAAACCCTCCAGGAGCAATCCACATTCCATGCTATTACCAAGATCGACAAATTCAACCCGAAGATTGATGATCATGCTAATCACGGCAAACAGGACCTCGATTCCGTCTACACATCTAACGTTGAACGATACTCATCTGCGAAATTCTGTGGTATCATACCAGATACTGGAGCCGCTGGAATCTCATCGGCTGGACTGCAACAAGTAATTGCCCTTCAGAAAATCCTACCGGATATCACCATCAGTGAATCACAACAGAGAAAGATCAAGTTCGGACCTACCGTAGTTTCAACTCTGGGTACCATCAATGTGCCGACACCAATCGGCATGGTCCTCTTCTACGTGGTCCCAGATGTAACACCATTTCTCTTGTGCCTCAAGGACATGGATAATCTTGGTGTACACTTTGATAATTCGAAAAACGTCCTGATCCAAGGGTCCAATATCGTACCAGTGATGCGCCAATTCGGACACCCTTGGATGATGCTTGACCATAATGACACTGTCACCTGCCATCTTACGGAGCCGGAATTGCGTCAACTTCACCGGCGGTTTGGGCATCCCTCTGCGCAACGATTAGCTAACCTCTTGGAGAGGGCAGGCCATGATGTCAATTTAGCAATTCTTAAGGAACTGCAGAAGTATTGCCACCAATGCCAGATGCATTCAAAGTCTCCTGGGCGTTTCAAATTCACACTCAAAGACGACCATGAATTTAACTACTCAATCGTCCTAGATGTGTTGTACATCGATGGTAAACCATGCCTACAAGTGGTTGATCAGGCTACTGGATTTAACGGTGCTAGATGGTTAAAGGACATGGGAGCTGCTACCGTTTGGAATTCTCTAAGGGCAACATGGATCGACACATACCTTGGTCCGCCAGAAAGAATTGTGCATGATGCGGGTAAGAACTTTGTATCTACTGAAATCAAGCAGTTGGCCACTTCCATGGCGATTACACTAAAAGGTGTACCAGTTGAGGCACATAACAGTGTCGGTCTAGTGGAACGATACGACACTCCACTACGTAGAGCTTATCAGATCATCCAAGAGGAGCTTAAAGGTCAAGGTGTCGACAAACATGAGATGTTGCAGATGGCCGTAAAGGCAATTAACGATACAGCAGGTCCAGATGGTCTTGTGCCAACCCTCCTTGTCTTCGGAGCCTACCCTCGCATGGCCGACTCCGATCCTCCGCATCCTTCAATTAGAAAGAGAGCCGCCGCCATTACAGCTTCAATGAAAGAACTGCGAAAACTGCGTACGCAGCGTCAAATTAAAGATGCCCTAACTATGAGAAACGGCCCGAATACATCTGAAACGTTAAATTTGCCACTACAATCGGAAGTCCGCGTTTGGAGAGAGAAGAAGGGCTGGACTGGCCCGTTCAAGCTCATTGGAATGAACGATGAAGAATGTATCGTAGAACTAACGTCAGGCGCAACCAAATTTCGGTCAACTGTTGTCAAGCCGTACTACCGCCAAGAGGATATGCAACGAATTGAGCCACCTACTGACGATCATATACCTGCTCCAGCTGATATACCTGAAAATCAGCGGCGATTAACAGTGACTAGTACACCCCGCCGCAGCCCACGCCATCATCTATTGGCAGATTATAATGACCAGTATATCAATGCGAGAATTGATGAATCCTTCATCAGTAGGAAGGAAGTAGCAGATCAGGAGATGTCTAGACAATTAAGGATGGAAGACGTAATTACAACCCCAGGCTTGCCGTTTGAGCAATCAGACATGGATGAGATTGATGCTCTGATTGCCAAGGGAGTTTTTGAATTTATTGCCTATGATCCTGTCCTGCATAAAAACGATTGTATATTTAACTCCCGCTTGGTACACGAACTCAAGAAGAAAGCGACAATCCCCTTTGAAAAATCCCGTTTGGTCATCCAGGCATACGATGATCAAAATAAGCAATTAATCTTGACACAATCGCCAACTATCCAAAGGGTTAGCCAAAGGTTAATTGCGGCGCTCGCACCATCACTCCGGAAGCTCCAAATTGAACTCTATATTCGCGACATTATTCAGGCTTACGTCGCTTCGAAATCAAGGCTTTCAAGGCTGATATTAGCAAATCCACCGAAGGAAATGATAACAAACGACAAACTGCGCCGCATGATTCTCGCACGACTTCCTTCGGAACTTCGAAAACGTTTTGGTAGCGATATTATCCTAAAAGTTGTCCTGCCGCTTTACGGTATCCCAGAAGCCGGAACCCATTGGTGGGTAACTCACTACTCTCGCCATAGGGATAAACTACATATGGTTACATCAACCTATGACCCCTGCTTCCTGATCAGTATGACGAAGGACTCCTTTGGAGTGGTAGGTATGCAGACGGATGATACTCTAATCCTTTGCAATTCGGCTTTTGCCGATAAGGAGGAAGAAGAGCTGAAAAGGGCCGGGTTACAAGCAAAACCCCGGGAGAAACTTGACTTGGAAAACCCCCTGATTTTCAACGGAGGAGTACTGCAACTCAATAAAGATGGATCTATTAAGTTGACGCAAAAGAGGCAAGGAGCCAGGCTAAAATTAGCTACATTTAAGGATGACTATCGAGAGCAGAGAGCTAGGGCAGCGTATATCGCCTGTACATGTCAGCCGGAAGCGCTGTTTGACTTATCAATTGCTGCACAGCATGTAGAACCTTCCAGTAAAGACGTCGCCACACTCAATAAGCGTATCCAATGGCAAATCGACAACCAAGAGCGTGGAGTCAACTTCGTCCGCTTTGACCTGTCGAAAGCCAAGTTGTTTGTATTCGTGGATGGCTCTTTTGCGAACAATCAAGATATGTCATCGCAACTGGGCTATGCCGTTGTTATTGGTAACGAGAGGGATGTGTCACCTGACGAATTTGAACTTACAGGTAACTTATTTCATTGGTCCTCTACTAAGAGCAAGAGGGTAACTCGACACGTCCTTGCTTCTGAAATCTTTGCCATGGTCCTTGGTGTGGATATCGGAATTGCAGTAAGTACAACTCTCGCCATGATTGTCAAGCAACTTGGTCTGCCAGAAATACCAATGATTGTGTGCACCGATTCATACTCCCTCTATGAATATCTCGTAAAGCTTGGGACTACAGCTGAGAAGAGATTGATGATTGACATTATTTCGCTGAGGCAATCATATGAACGCAGGGAGATCATGGAAATACGTTGGATTGATGGAAAAGACAACCCAGCTGATGCCATGACGAAATCGTCACCAAACAAAGCTTTGGAGACCCTTATGATCACAAATTGTCTCCGCATCCACGTCGATGGTTGGGTGGATCGGTCACCTATCATCTAAGAATACTGCCAGAGTATGATGGAGAAACATGATAGAGGTTTTCTGGGGAAAATGAATGACTTGCCAAGGAGAACCTCATGAAGTTTGGAAAGAGTTAATCGTCATTTCTACGTTATGTAGATAGCTCTGCTGGGGGGGGTTCTGTGGCCACAGTTGAGAACTGCCAGTGTAGGTATAACCCAGAGATAGGTTATTATTGCGACCCATATTGTAGCGTGACACGTGACCATAACCCCCTAGATAGATATATACCCTCATCCAGCTCCTAGAGCCTTCTCTTGATAAGCAATCAATAAAAGCCAACGTACCAATTCCTTATAACGCGCGCGAAACTACCTGTGATACCAACACTTTGAAAAGTCACGGCTCGTAGTCCAAGCATACGGGGACACAGATAAGAAGCAGATACTTACTCAGGCGCCAACTATCCAAAGGGTTAGTCAGAGACTCATCTTATGTCTAGCACAAATGTTTCCCATTTATGAAATTTACGTCAGGGACATTTCACAAGCATACACACAGTCACAAACTGAGCTAGTGAGAAAAATATATATTCGTGCTCCATCAGAAATGGGCCTTGGCCGTGAATCTATTCTTAGAGTAAGGCTGCCACTCTATAGTGTTCCGGAAGCAGGAACTCGTTGGTACAAAACTTACCATGAACATCATAAAGAAAAGCTTGAAATAATTCCTTCAACGTACGATCCTTGCCTAATGGGAAACAAAAATGCTACTGCACTCGTTGGCCTCCAGACCGACGATAGTCTTATCGCTGCTAACAGTGAATTTATAGTGAAGGAAGAGCAGGAGATCAAAAACGCAAAGTTCCCTTGCAAACCTATAGAAAAATTAACCATAGATAAGCCACTTGAGTTTAATGGGTGCGTCATTAAATTTAACACTTCTAGTAAAGGGCGAATAATCGAAATTAGCCAGGCCAAGCAATGTAAGAAAATCAAGCTGGTGCCCACCGACGAGCCTATCGACAAGGATACATACGTGGCCCAAAGAGCTCGGGGAGCCTACATAGCCTCAGTCTCTCAACCTCAAGCAGCATTTGTTCTATCTTTTGCTGCGCAAGTAACCGAGCCCAAAATCGACGATGTCAAATTTTTGAACAAGTGCTTGGCATGGCAGATGAAGGGAGCAACGCTTAAGTATGTACAACTTGACTGGAATTCAACCAAAATCATAGCATTCACGGATTCATCTTTCGCAAACAATGTCGACTTATCATCCCAAATTGGTTACGTTATTGTTCTTGCAGATTCCGAAAATAACGCTAATATCATTCATTGGCAATCAGTGAAATGTCGACGAATTACCAGAAGCGTACTTGCGTCTGAATTATATGCGATGACACTAGGATTTGACGTGAGTGCTACAATAAAATCTACATTGGATCAAGTATTCTCTGGGTCTTGCCAGAGAATAGACATAGACATTCTCGACATTCCTTTGGTAATTTGCGTCGATTCAAGATCTCTTTATGACTGTCTAGTCACCCTTGGCACAACTTCAGAGAAAAGATTGATGATTGACATCATGAGTATACGACAGTCATATGAGCGAAGAGAAATTTCTGAAATCATCCTCGTACAAGGAGATAAAAACCCTGCGGACTCTA
Organism: Podosphaera aphanis; assembly: GCA_022627015.2. Lineage (NCBI taxonomy): Eukaryota > Fungi > Ascomycota > Leotiomycetes > Helotiales > Erysiphaceae > Podosphaera > Podosphaera aphanis. The sequence continues at coordinate 4,130 of JAKRRZ010000826.1, read as the reverse complement.
TGACAAAGGAGAAGTGCTGTAATGCCTTACAAAAACTTATTGAGACAAATAGGCTGGAGCTAGCTAAGCAAGTCGATAGCTGGGTAGAGAGATGATTAAGTTTATTATGATTTTTGGATATGATGTTATTGGATGCATGTGTTCATATATCATGACACTCAGTACCCCAAGTACTGGGATTTTTCTTTCTTCTATTTTTGCCCCAGTGTCAGTTGGAATTTGGGAGTTTGGAATGTTAAAGTCACCTTTACTAACATTGTCTACCCACCACTGATAAAGGTACGATGACGAAACATGCAATGCAGTTAAGCACCAAGGCATTGACCGGATGAATAAGATTATGCCGGAGCATTATGCTTCAGGCATGGAATGCGTAGGTCTGATATGCCTAAGACATATCAGGACAAAATTTTGTACATTACCTGACGATAAGAGGATGAGGTTTTCCTTTGGGATCTATAGTGTCTTAAAAAAGAGTGTGAGATTGGAAGCTGATTCAAAAGCCCATCTCAATTATATTTAAATATATTCTCCTTACACTCATCTATTCATTCGTGAGATCTCAATTATAAATTATTCTGTCTGTTGATAATATCTTGCTCAATCACCGATATTATATTATTTTCATCATGGAATTTATAATGTTATTATAATAAATGTGAAGATGGTTATTGTGGTGGAATTAGTGCTTGTACCGGGTAAACTATTATCCGAAGAAAAGGGCATGTAATTATTCAGAGTTAAAATATAGAAGAGAGATAGAATGAATGAAAAACCACATTTTGAACCTATCGGATTTTACCAACAATAGGCTGTTGGCACAAGTGGTGAGGTGCTGGTTGGGCTTTCTAGGAGCGGTAGGTTTGACTCCTACATGGCTTATTTTAGATGACTGCGGCTGCTCGTCGAAAATGAGTACGGGAGGAATGGCAGAGGTTTTCCTACTGAGGTTTTTCCCACTGGGTTTCCCTTTAGGTTTTCCCTCGGCCCGTGGCCCTCGGGTCATGGTGAATACGTTCTTACCCATTCGACCCGATGTAACTAGCTGGCTCAAACGTAGGTATTGGGAAAAGTCGGGCACCGGATGGGCACTACTGTAGCTTGGAGGATCATGTATTCTAGATATCCTTCATACGTCCTATATCCCTACGGGATGGTGGCCTGGCCCACAACAGACGATAAATAGTACACACACACACACAAATTCAGTGTCTGTTAAAGGCATGGCTTACTGTAACAGCCTAGGCGCGGATTTGGACTATGTCAAGAATATGCTGGCATCTGATACAAACGGTGGTGGAGGTTATTTCATGTTTCGCACCATCCGGCATATCGTTTGGGTCTGTTACAATGTCAGTTTGAATGTGTCAGGTTCTTAGCTGAATAATTATCACTGTAATGATTTATGATAGATTATATATAATACGGTAGCATGTTGCTGCTGAGTTAGAAAATAGTGGAATATTTATCTTTCACAGAGACCTTTCTATATTCCCAATTATCATAACTTAATAGTGTTGCTATACATAACACTGACTCCTAGCAATTAAACAGAGACCAACGTCTTCAGGCTAAGAGGTGAAATCACCTGTGTCGCGGAAATGATAAAAGACGAGGAATGTTGGGAATATATAATTAGTATTTGCTAATTAATACATGTACTTAAATGTAGCCGGGCTATCGTGCACGGATAAACGATTAAGCGAGATGAAGATTGGCACGACGCTAGAGATTTCATAGAGATGTATATATACTCAAACTTGGAAGGAGGAAGAGAGAGACAGAGATTGAGATAGACCATTGTTAATATCGTAAAGATATTTATTCACACTTGCTTACCTATTTACCGACTTCGTGACGGACCAGCTGACTTCGTGACAGCAAAACTAGTGAAATACTCCTGTATTTCCATACAAGGAAGAATCTCTGTTGGATGTTTTGGCGAAGTTTCGTGGGGACAGCAAGGTCCCTGCCTCTTTTAAGAGGAATGAGGTCTATTACCTCAGATTTATATTCCTAGAGAATAATAATACGGCTGATATATGGAATGATGGAAATGAGATCATGGGTATCTGTGATATTGGAAAATGTTCCTTCACAGCGCTGCGAGAACAATTCATGAGTTTCGAGGGAAGTCCATCACTCCGATGGAGTGGCCACCTAATTCCTCTGACCCCTACCCAATCGAAGGCGTGTGGGATATTGTGAAAGACTAGATACAAAACCATTACCAGAGGTTGGATGGGAGAAGGCAGTGATCCTACGCTGAACTTCGAGGGATCGTGAAAGAAGTATTGAATGAGGCCACCAATCTGGACAAGCTGGAGAAACTTATCGGAAGCATCTCCAAGAAATGTGAGGCTCTCATACTTGCTCAAGGCGGTCCCGTAAATTTTTAAATTTGCTGCTCGTAAATGTAACATCAATTTAATTCAAAAAAGTTATCAGATCGAGTTGAGCTTGTGAACTAGCGCCCATGGCCAAAACCTCGTGTCGGACAAAAACACCATACAAATAATCCCTGTCAAATCTCCGAAAACCTTATTTCAAAAAAGATGCTACCTAACTAGGCTTAAAGGACCCTTTTCGCCCCACAAATTGGATCAACTGGCTAAAACTAACCCCAGTGGTAGAGTACAAGGATATAGCTCTTACAGTGTCGAGCGTGCGGGGTCAAGCGGACGACCCTTCTCCATCTGGAACCGAGGAAGGCCATCTGCCTGACCCCGTATGCTCGATACCGCAAGGCTCAACTATCCGTACACAAACAGATAAACTCTTGTACACATCCTCCGGTCATCAGTACGCAGCAGCATATAGAATTTTCTCCCATCGAATTGGATTCTGTTTCTCGCGAGACTGTTGCACCAAGCCCAGAAGATATCCCCGATTTGAGTTCTGAAAAATACACTTTGTGAATAATTCATCAAGGGGATGATGGTACAGGGATACTGGGGTATTGGGGTATTGAAAATAATTATATGCGGAATTCATGTATAATATTCATACGCCTCAAATAGATGTACGTGTCTATGAACACGAATTTCTTGCAGGATTCCTTTCAATACCCCAGTAGCTCCATACCTTGGCTTTCTCTTGATTCGCACGTGAATTTTCCGTTAATCAACACCCCGAAAATTCATGTGATTGGTGGCTGTGGGGGGATATTGATTAACGAAGAAATCATAATTATGTCATTCAATAAAACCCGGGTAACTCTGAAACCCCTAAATCGATGTAACAGCCGGTTCCCTCCCCCTCCTACTGCGCTAGGCCTTAGCGGAATCCTGGGTTTTCGTGTCATGGTAGGAAAGTGGCGAGAGATAAATAATTGAGGGAGTAAGATAATAAATTGACTAGGCACTCTAGGCCCCGAAGATGACAATATGATCGCACTGAACTGGCGATACTAGAATAACAGGTCTAGACACTATGGTCCTAAAAACGATGTCCCCCAATTCCGAGGTCCCAGATCTCTATGTATATCTTTCCCAGCGTCGTCCCTTGAGTTCCAGACTTGTCTACATTGGTCTGTTCCATAACACGTCTCTGGTTAGTTCCGCCAAGTTTGCTGCGAAACTCCCTTCGTCCCTCGGTTCCTGCCCGAATCTGATATCTGCTACTTGTCTCGCTTCATACTTTGATCTATTTTATGCGACTGACCTTTGTTCTCTGTGACACAAACGTTGCCTTCGCGTTTGGCCCATTTACTGCGAGACGCGATTTAGCGCTTGTGAAATCCTTCATCACATGTTATGTTTGAAATCTCAGGCAAGATTATCTAGAATAAGACTTTTGCACATAACATCTTCCCAAGGTTTTCGGCTGGCAAAGTCGATCTCTTCACCTTCACGCGATGCCGGCTGTAAACGCTCAATATGTTCGCTGCATATTTGAGTTACTCTCATTCAGGGGTCCACAATGTAAATGGCCTTTTATTATACACAGGGGTCCAGACCCGGCTATACCCTGGTCATGTTTTGGGAGCTAATTTAGGGCGTATTTACCGTACCCTAGGGGTAAAGAACGTCAGTGGGTCAGAAATATATGGGTCAACAGGGTATATTAGCGTCTTTTGGAATGAAATAAGGTTTCACTAAACCAGAACTAGCTTGATCATCAAAAGCACC
>JAKRRZ010000825.1:0-15867 GCA_022627015.2 Podosphaera aphanis | reverse complement strand
CAGAGAAGCAGGAATACCCCCGGCAAAGATCTTGCTCGAGAGCAATCGAATCCGAGTCGCCGCCAGGCTCAAGTCACTCGACAACAAGCATCCTTTGATGATTAGAGCCTCTGTGTGCCCAAACGTGGGAACACTAAAATACAAGAAAAGAAAGAAACGATCCGCGAGACCGGAGCTTTATATGTCACGTGTTCAGCGTACTTTTCGACAGTTTCCCGAATCGGAGAACCCGGAAACAATACCGCCTCCAGCTTATGTCCTCGCGCTGGGAACAAAGGAGTCAGAAATAGAGGCAATCACACGTTGGGTCAACAATGTTCCCGAAAAGGACATTTGCGCCTATTCAGATGGATCATCAGAGGGTTATGGACGCTCTGCCTGGGGATTTGTTCTGAAAAGAGAAGGATCAACTTTCCTTCGTGGCAGTGGCATCGTACATGGGGGAGAAGTTATAGATGCAGAGATCATAGGGGATAGATATGCTCTAGAAGCCGCACTAAAGGTCGTTGAGGGAGAACAACGGGGATTCGGAGAAAGGAAGCCGCGTATACATGTCTTGTTGGACAGCCAACAAGCATTGAAAATAATAACCACAGGATCATCATTCACTAGTCTTGGGGATGTACACACCTTTTATAGGCTATCTAAGACAGCCGAGGTGGCAACAAAATGGGTGCCTGGACACTCAGTAATTCAGGGGAACGTGGAAGCGGACTCTATTGCGAGGCTCACCTTAAGAGGTTTACCCAACCTGGATACAACACCAGGAAAACTAACTTTAGCATACCTTCGACGCCTCACAAAAAAGCGACGGCAGGAGATGCTTGATAATTGGTAGGAAGAAGCTTGCCCGTCCAGATATCAAGAACTGGATTTGCTCATGCGTCAACGTAAACCGCCCGAGCTTGCTCTCCCAAGGCGTTTGCTCCGCAATTTGATTGCAGCACGCACGGGCAATGGCAACTTTGCGGAAAACAATCGCCGTTTTAAACGTCTAGACGCTCCTGTGGAGTGTGCCTGTGGAGAGGAAACAACTCCTACTCACTTCATTCACTGTCGACTTCATGCGGATATAACGCGAAGGCTCAGGAGGTCTATCCCTCATAACGATTTCGTTAACAAGCTTCTCGGGCCCAAGTGCCTTGAAAGCTTTACCATTTTCGCGCAGGAAACTGGCTGTTTTAAGAGACAACCTGCTAGCCAATCCACTGCTCTCAGCGGGGATCGGATTAACTAAGGACTAACGAGGGTAGGTCGAGAAGAAGAACGGGGCGAGAAGTCTGGTTTCTTCAACTGTACAATTTGTTGACTGATTTGATTATATGGCTGGGGGGCTGCGATTTGGGAATCGGAGTTTGCGGGATTTGAATGTATCTAACTAGCTACCAATTTTGTAGCGGTTTACGCGGTGAGACCGAGTTAGGCGTGTCGTAGACATGATCTTAGCCGTGTACACCGGTCCATGACCTCAGAGGGGAAAAGGGCTCAAGCCTGGGACTTAAAATTTAAAAACAAAAACACACACAGTAACCAGCCACACGGACCACAGCCACACACATGCCACAGCCACACACAGAACCAGCCTCTCGAGAAACAGTGACAATCAACTAGGTTCTGGCGTAGCCAGTACCAACTCCACAGATTCATCCCGTAACAACCGCATGATATTTGAGAAGTTGATGGTGCCAAGAAGATTATTAAACCACTCAGTGGTACGAACCGCTCAGTGAGGAGAAAGCTGGTTCGAATCCAGTAAGACCCGTTAGCCACACTTACTCGCGGTGGTGTTTTTCTCATAGCTTGATGAAAGCATTTTCAGATAACCATGGGGTTTTCCTGCTTTTCCCTATGGTTGGTATTCACGGAAGAGGTTACATGTCGCAAGACGTTATCCTCATAGTGGTATCTGCAAATGAAATCTGAGTATGAGTGTTCCAGAACGTCAAATTGAGTCATTCCATGAGAAACACACCTTCCGTAATCATACGTGACATAGCTTCAGGCTGCATACACAAGAATGATTTAAAAAAAAAAAGATGCTTCACACTAGTACAAGCAGCACCAGATACAGTAGCGTCTGAAAGTGCGCAATGAAACCACTACGTATATTAAATTTTACTATAACTCTGCAACAACTCCTTCAAATTTAAAAGTTCTAGGTTCAAATAAAATCTAAGTCATTTCTTGAATAAGTCCAATTTTGTTTTGTAAAAATAATGATTAAATGTAAGGTTCGCGCCGGTCTTGGCACTTAATGTCTATTGCGCACTTTTTGACGTACCATTTCATCACGAGGTAGAACCTGCGTTAACAAACAACTATGCTGTAAACTTTAATTTTTTGATCTATATAAGTATTCAACATGCTTTGGTATCATTCCTAAATTGTCTGATTTCAATATCCTCTGTATTTTTTTACAATGATTAAACTTTCACAGCACCAGATATCATCCATCACTACATTACTCGATGAAGGTAAAAAAGAACTAGAAAAAGCAAAAAACATGGGCTGTCATAGGTCTACGGTAGCCAGGTATCGGAAAAAGACATCTCATGATATATCAAAACCTGTGCAGGGACGACCACGGAAGTTAACGTGTCGAGACAAGCGAGCCCTGGCTCGTTTGGTGGCTAATGGCGGGACCAAAACTGCAGTAGAAGCGATGAAGATTATCAATCTTGAAAGAGAAGACAACGTTTATCCTGGTACTTTAAGGCTGGCTCTGAGGGAACAGGGTCTCCGGGCTATTAAGAGGGTGAAGAAACCCATGCTGTCGAAGGTGCATAAGAGAGCTCGATTGCATTGGGCTTTAGAACATGAAAGTTGGGCTATTGAAGATTGAAAGAGTTATTTGGCTAGATGAGACGAAGATAAATAGACTCAATAGCGATGGAATCAAATATGCCTGGTCCAGGAATCCAAGTAGCTATTCGGCAGAAGTGGTCGAAGAGACACTGAAGATCGGGGGCGGTTGCGTAATGATATGGGGTTGTATGTCTTGGTTTGGCGCTGGTGGAATGAATCGTATGGTTGGAAGGATGAACTCGGAACAGCTAATAGGCATTCTGAATACTTGTTTGGTCCCAACAGTCGACGAAATAGCAAGCAAGCTCTTTTTCAATGCCAGAAACAACGTTGTTTTTCAACAAGACAACGATCCTAAGCATACTTCTAGGGCCACAAAGAATTGGCTAGCTACCACGGGTATAAATACCATGAAATGGCCCTCTCAATCGTCCGACCTGAACCCAATTGAGCACCTATGGTGTATGGTAAAACGCCGACTTGGAGAGTACCCGGATACACCGAAAAGTGTGCACGAAATGTTGGAAAGTGTCGCTATAAAGCGTCAACGGATAAACTTATCACCGGCGACCTTTACACGTGACGCATGTTTTCATATAATCTCACGTTTCGGCTTTGTAGTTAGAATTAGAATTAAGTTTATTTGAATACACATTATTGAACCTTGAAGTGAAGTCACAGAAAGAGTAGACGACTTCTGGCAAAATATACATGAAGTTTCATGTCGTATATTAATTGAGAGTATGCCGTCAAGAGTTCTGGCCGTTAAGAAGGCCAAGGGAGGTCATACCAAGTATTAGAATAACGCGTCTAAAAATGCGCAATAGACATTAAGTGCCAAGACCGGCGCGAACCTTACAATTAATCATTATTTTTACAAAAACAAAATTGGACTTATTCAAGAAATGACTTAGATTTTATTTGAACCTAGAACTTTTAAATTCGAAGAAGTTGTCGCAGAGTTATAGCAAAATTTAGTACACGTAGTGGTTTCATTGCGCACTTTTAGACGCTACTGTATCTAGTGCTGCTTGTACTAGTGTGAAGCTTAAAATTCCGAGGTAATTTTCTCTTTAGCCGCATTCTTTTGTAACTCTCCATATAGCAAGGCCTCTCCTTCCTATCACCCGTTTCATGGTTAACCAGAAACCATCGTTGCCGATATCCAAATCATCTAAATTTAAATGGTTCTTATAGCGCCAGATTTCATGAAATCGTAGAGTCCTTACGCCTTTACTAGTAGTATATTTATCTAAGAATGTTGCAGATAATGGTGCTATCAAAAAGGTTCTTTCCTTCTCATCAAGAAAAGCCGAGCTGTTTGTATCACTTTCATGGCATGTGGCGAGAGTTTCTAGCTCTCTGATCATAAGGGATCCTTCCATTCCCATTTTATCGTGGGTCTTGATAATTTCAGTTTTTCCGTTTAAAAGCCAGATTGGAGGGCTGTAGGTCTTCCACCAAACTGCATGAGCAGCATATGGTTGCTTACTCAGAAATACTTGAGTCGGTATAACTCCACCCTGATGATATACACCCATTAAGATCCCCAAAAAGGCATTAAAGATAATCCAGACCCCTATCCAAAGCCTAAACAAAGTTTTTCTCTGAGGTAAGTTGACAGAGGTGAGTAAACAAGGTACTGCTGGAAGAAGAAATCTAGCTTCTTGGTGCTGGAAGAATGAAAGAACTAATATTCCAGACATAGCAGAGTAGAAGCGCAATGAAAGATTTGGGCGATTGAAAACAAGAATGACTGCTGGGCCCACAAGTTGTGGTAAGTTGAAAAATAAATGCTGGTACCAAGGATGGAGACCGTGCAACGCTAAATTCTTCTTTGAAAAATTATATTTGAGATTGTTAATGGGAGTAATAATGGGATGAGAAAGTAGCTCCGACCATTTTACGTTGTGTTCCGAGTAAAAGTTAGTATCAACGAAGATCGCAATCAGTGAGAAAGTCAAGGTTGAAAGTGTTAGAGTGAGAAGCCCCCATGGCCTGATTAAAATTAGGGACGTACTGGGAATCTACGTGATAAAATGACTTACCTTTTAATGAAGTGAGGTATCAGTTGAAGTCCGGGAATAAATAGAAAAGCTGGGAAAGTAATCCTGTTAAATGTCCCAAATACAACTATTAATCCGAGAATTGCAGCAGTGATGGATGAAGAACGCTTCTGTATGTGATATTAATTGGATGGTAGTTCTCTGGCAGGAAAACATACTTTATTTTCTAAGATTTTCTGGATCAACACAAGACTCCAAGCAACAACTAGAGTCTCAATTGAATTTGAAAAGGTGTGAGTCTGATAGGTCCAAGTCACGTAGGACGATGCGACCAAAATTACAGCGACGCGACGGTGACGCGGCAGTTGCACCAACTCATACAAAGCCCAATCTTCAAGGACAAAGCTAAGTGTAAACATTAAAATTCTCAGCGACCAAAAAACCGCGTATGAAGGAACAAGCTTCCCGTCATTCCCGTTGCCCATCCAGAGCCAACGCAACAGCAGCATCGGAAGACCGTAGACAGGCCACAATGGGAAAACACTTCGTACCGGCTTATCAGAAGTGAATTCCCATGTCATTTGGATTGGGTAGCCAAAAATCTGGCCTGCATCAGAGTTGAAGTCAGCTTCGTCTTAACAGAAAGATAATATTTTGTAACTAGCCTTAGACAACTAAAGCTGAGCATAATGAACCTATAATGCACGAGGGATCCAGCGAAAATTGCGACATACCCGCTATGACTTCTGGCCCTTGGAAGTTCTCATCAGGATGAAGGTAGCTAGGAGAAAGCGCAAAGTAGAGCCGGACGAGCACAAAAAACAGGTACGCGCGCCGCCACATGATACAAACGATTTATCGTAAAGGCTTTCTTTCACCTAGATAATGGGCGCAGGATTGATGACAGTCGAGAGTGAAGTGGCATCGATTACTGGCATCGGCGTAAAATTCTTGCACATAAATGTTTTGCACCGCTTGGGAGAAAGATAACGATTCTTGTACAAGTGAGGAACGTTCGCGAACCATATTAACGAGGCTAACGCCAAAAGACTCAGGTTCAACATATCCACGGTGCACTAACATCTCCATACATTAATAGCACATCGCTATACTGAATAATTATTCATAGTCAAAGCTTTTGGCCTTGTAGTCTGGAGATGTCAGACGCGTGAAAGACTCAACTTGATCATGTTGCCAGCAAGTCACCTAATCTGTCTGCCGTGTATGAAGCAACATTTATTCGCGTCCCCACGCCCTTTGCTTAAGTAGCTAAAAGATTCATTTGAGCCACCCCCAACGGGAATGTCGCTGACCAACGTGAAACACGTAGTAACTTGAAACAGCTGATTAATCCCACATAATATCAGTGAAGAGAAATGACCGGGCTCCACTAAAATTCAGCTGAAATATATGGATTAGTCAGCTGCTTCAAGTTACTGCGTGTTTCATGTTGGTCAGCGACACTCCCGGAGGACTTGGCTCAAAGGAACCTTTTAGCCACTTAAGCGAATGGCAGGGGGACACGACTATACCGTGAATTGTACATCCTGGAGACAAAATGTAGCCTTGATGGTTACCTTCATACTTTGAGATAAATTTGACCAAATATAGATGTAGATGGTTACATATAAGCGTATAATTACGTGCTACAGTCCATCTATTAGTAAACAGAATTCAAATCCACTCGAGAGTTTCCCATGAATTAGATGCATCACAAAATCTTCTTAACGTCCTGAACAAATTAAAAATTCGCCGACAACTAGAGTCTAGATCTAATTTATTTCCTCGTGCACTTAAGTCTTAGTTATTACCCTCAGTTAGATGTAGGGATCACATTAGAGCGCCATGGTCAGTCAAAGCACGAGGAGTTCCGTAGCCGCCCACCCATTTACACCAATTATTATTGTTTGTTAGAGTTGTTGGAACTGAGCACTCCGAGTTGTTCTCTTGTAGCAGTTGCTGTTATGACGAGCTGAGAATTATATCCTAGGCACCATAATTTACGCGCCTAACATAAACGAAGGGCTTCAGCCCGAAACCGAAAAAAGGTGACGTTCTTACACCAGTTGGATACTGTGGTTAATTAGGTACCTTAATAGAAAAAATGGTGGTGTGTAGCAGAGTGAAAGACAACCCTGCTGAAGATATGTAGAGCTCTATCAAACGGCTGGTGGTTTTCTTAAACCCGGATCATAGGACGAAAGATGCACCAACTATCTTGGACCCAAAATTTTATTACATCAGAGAGCTGCCAAAGGAAACTTATAAAATTGCTTGTTCTTTTTTAATCTACAATCCAGCCCCGTCCTGGTACTTTTTTCTGGGTCACTTTTCTCGCTGGTAGCGGCCAGCCCATGCTTCCTGTGCCTGTGGGTCGAAGATACGGAATTACCCAGGCTTCTCGGACGTCACCATTAGGTGTAATTTCAGTAGTTTTTTTGAGCGGCTTGCCGTAATGTATGAGTGGCGTTCCTTTTGCTAAAGCAGCAACTTGATTACCCGTAAGATCCGTCAAAGCGTGCATGCGTGTTTTGGCGATTTTTCCTGTATCTAAACCTGACGATGCTTGTCGCTGAAGATGCGAATAGATGATATATTCGGGGCATTCTCTTGGACTAAGATGGGCAAGAGGAGAGGCGGGGTGAATAAATACCGAACTTTCAGCTTCATCCCCACCGACGTGGGACGGAAATAGTGTTAAGTACGGTACATTAATGGCACGTGATGGTTTTCGTTGCATTTCTGGGGGATTAGGAGACATATCTGCACGGATGGCAACATGATCTATAAATCCAGCCGCGACCATTTGTTTTAGCATCTTAACTTGCCTGGCAGATGGAGGATTTAATTTTTCCTCAAACTTTAGCGCCGCAAAAGCGGGTATATTAATACGGAAAAGTTCAGTGATTTGTCGTTGAAGTTGAGTTATTTCCCTCAGAGTTTTAAACCTAACAAAATGCTCTTGGCACCAAGCTTCAGTAGGTTCATGAGCAAATTCACCAACTACTTGAAGCAATTTAATTGCGTCAGATTTATCATCAAGGAAGCAAAAATTTCTGTGGACTCTATTAAATTGACGAAGGGTGTTTTGACGAAGATCTTCCTCAATCCGTTCAGAATTAGAGAGAAACGTGCTTTGCTGTTGAGTTATCGTGGGAAAAATTTGATTCTCAGGGAGAAATACATCAGGTGCGGAAAGTCCAGCAACCAATGCGATTGTATATGGTAGACAATCATGCAAATGTCCTACGAGAAGAATGCGTGAAAATCGAGGAGACAGAGGAAATAGAGACATTGTTGATCCCATTGAAGTTATTTTTCCAGTTTCTGAAATGGCTGAAAGATACGTAAGCACCTTTTCTGAATTTGCGAGCATATGTCTATCGGGAGGAGTTGGAAAAGGGAAGTTTACAACATGGTGTAGATTCATGGCTTTCAGTTGTAGTACTAGCCCCTCAATTGGCATGCGGAGTATTTCGGGCTCAGCAAATTGCTGAAAATCTCGTTCATATACTGCAGATGAATACAGTCGATAACAATGTCCAGGACCTGTACGCCCTGCGCGTCCTGCACGTTGTTCAGCGCTAGCCTTACTGATCCACCCGATCTCAAAGGTTTGAACGCCTGTAACACTATCATACTTGCGTTCCTTTGACCTTCCACAATCAAATACATATCGAATTCCAGGGATTGTGACACTCGTCTCAGCAACATTAGTAGCCAGAACTATAAGCCTTGAACCATCCGGTGGTATCTCAAACACTCGGAGCTGCTCTTTTGTAGGTAGTAGAGAATACAAAGGTAAGATATGCATTTTTGCCGGCCCGGCTTCGGCATCTGCTTCGACTTCAAAATCATCATCAGCAAGACTGATATCGATGAGATCGTCGTTCTCATCATCATCATCACTCTCTTCATGACAATCTACAGCTTCTCCAAAATCTAAATCTTCAGCCTCCACAGGAGCATCTCTTCCAGAAATTTTAACTTTAGGGCCTGATCCGGTATCATCGATATACAAGGCTTCTTTTAGTCTCTTAGTGAGCTGTGCAATCTCGTTTTGACCAGTAAGAAAAACGAGAAATCCTCCAGGTGGCAGTTTCTTATGACCTTTACTGATCTTCTTGAATGCTTCTTCGACATAATCGTGATAAGTTTTGCGTGCAAAGTGACAGGTTACAGTATGTTGTCTTCCTTCGGCTTGAATAACAGGAGGTGGAGTCGTAAATAATGTCTTATTCAAGGTAAAGTCCGTAATTCTTAACGTGGCGGACATGATTATGAGCTTTAAAGGTTTTATTGCAGGATCTTCAGTTGACATTTCTGCCCGAAGTTTCACGACTCGACTTAACATTCCGATTAGAATATCAGTATTAACACTTCTCTCGTGGGCTTCGTCTATAATTATAGCAGAGTATTTCCGCAGAGCTATATCTTGCGTGACCTCTCGAAGAAGCACACCGTCTGTCATGAACTTTATAGCAGTCTCCGAGCTTATAGTTGCCTCGAATCGAATTTGATAAGCAACCTTTTTTCGATGTTCGCCCATTTCATCACCAACACGCTTAGCCATACTAACAGCTGCTACTCTACGAGGCTGAGTGATACCAATCATTCCAGGGGTTAGTGAGTCTGGAGAGCCATAACCAGACTCGAAAAGAAATTGGGGTATCTGAGTAGTTTTCCCGGACCCTGTAGCACCACATATGACAACAATATTGTTGTTATGTACTGCCTCCATTATTTTTTGTTCTTCGGCTACTACTGGTAGCTTTAATCTCATTTCTTGAATACCAGGAGGTCTTTCTACGGTGACACTGAATACCTTCCTATCTGTATTACTGGTAGGCTGTAGTTCTAAAGGTAAAGGATCCTGCTCCGGAGCTCTAGGCTTGAAGCTAGAAATTGCAGTTTCTGGCACCGTTGTGCAAATATTAGATACCGGCTTGTATCCCAAGGCCTCGTTGATTTGTTGACTTGCCCAAGCCTTGAATGCAGACGATCTTTGCTTTCTGGATGAATTTTGAGCTTCATCATTATCATCTAGGATCTGATCCTCACTAAAGTTCTCTGAAGAGTCTTCGGCGTCTTCTTCTTCAAATTCCTCTTGACTAAAATCTTCTACGTCTTTATCTGATGCATCAGAAATGTCATCGTAGTTTTCAGGAGCAGCCCGCTCAGTTTCAGAATCAGACATATTTGAAGCAGAGCTGAAGCCTTCCCATTCAGGCTCATCATGGCTCGCACAACTTTCATGTAGCAAAGAGACTTTCGAAGTAACTCCGCCGCGCCGCTTTCTTTTCTTTAGTACTGGTAGTCCTTCTTTGTCAACTTCAAGGGGTCTTTTCAGACCAGCCCCGAACGTAACTTCAAGATGATCAACGGTTTGCGGTGCTGAATTGGATATTTGCGGGTTCAGTGGATTATTTGGAGCTTCGTTACAGGGTGACAAATTGTCAGCCTTGTTGTCCTGGATTTTCCTTTCTTCGAAAAGCACTTCTTCGTTATCCTTATCTATATCAATTCCTGCCTGGTGGTCTTTCAATGCCCTTTCAAGGCGTTGTCGTTTAGTCTCTTTGCCTTGCCCTAGCCTGCTACTTCTTTGGTAAAGACTGGTATCCGATTTATTCTTCGCTAGCTGTGATATCAGCTCCCGATTCTCATCTTTGCGTAGCTTTGTTTCAATATATTTCTCCAAGCGTTTAGCTTTCTTGCTACTAATTTTAGAGTTTTGATTACGCAGCTCCTCCCTCAAGCGTAGCTTCTTTTCCTGTATTTCTGTCCGTGGGATCAGCGGAAGCTCTGCGGCATTGGAATCGTTTGATGACTCAACATGACCAGCTGCCACTTTCTGGCGGGCAAGGACCTTATGCTTTCGCTGGCGAGGAACAAATTTTGGCGCCATCCTTATAGCAATTTAATTTGGCACTTCTGAAGTCCATGGAGAGATTTTATCGGGCTAGTCAATAGCCGAGTATTTAACGCCGCCAGCTAGTGCCAAAGGCTTGCAAATTCCTAAAAACTTCTTGTAACGTGTTCTATATGAAATTAAACATTTACAGAAAATAGATTTGTGGTCTAAATAAATGCTATACACGAAAGGTTTACTAAGAAACCCGAATTTATAGGCCTATTTAACACTGGTGTTATCGTTAATTAACAATCTCAAGTAATTCAGGAATTGGCTAAAAGCTTAGCGCCCCGAAATAATCTAGCAGCTATATTATTAACGTAATAACACACATCATAAAGAAACAAAACCCCGATATAATTCTAGCAGAGTCTCAATATTCAAGAGCAACTCACTGATATCGGATCCCTTCATGGCGGAACCCGTTCTTCCTGTGTTTGAGACACAGGAAGTTCAAGCTTGTCCGTTTCCGGCCCGTTCTAAGCAGACTACTGGCTTGGTGGATGGGACGAAGACAGACGTCGCTTCGGTATACTTTGCAGATAAAATATTAATCACAATATCGCAAGGAGGGCACTTATCGCAATGGGTACGAACCTTTACCGTCCACAAAAATTCATTTTGATAATACTTGTCTCTAGATTGAGGTTCCACTCCATTCTGCCTCTCCAGATCGCCTAACAGGGACGGCAATCTCTGAAGATCTATCCGATCAAATGCTTCCCCTAAGCCACCTTACACCCAAGACCCTTCTCGGTGGAGGTAGTGATCAGCGTGAGACAATTGGGCGTCTCTATGCCGCTCAAATCGCAACTCGAATCGCAACTCGAGATCCTGGCGAATCCCGGGCAGTTGTGGTCGGCTTAGGTCTCGAAAAAGTCAGCTTGTCGCGTGGAGTTTTCTTCGACCTTATGGAGCTCGCTTTCATGGCTATATAGTTAAATTAAAGGAGAACAATGCGACTTGAAGGGATTTGAGGAGCTGTTTCTAGTTTACAGATTGTTTCGCGTATATAACAACCCTGTGCCAGTGTGGAACAATTTGCCTCCCACCTCGGTGCCTAGGGATGTTAACCGGTACGATATCCACAGATTTCGCGATCCCTCGGTAACTGCATTTATTACATCAAATTTGTTGACGAAGCTACTCGGCTCTCCTGTGTTAAGTTCTTGTCTCAAAAATCGCAGGCTTATTAAGCTGTTATAAATACGATAACAGAACTTGAAACACAATTTGGATGCAAAGTAAGAGCATTAAGAATCGATAACGGTGGTGAATATATCATCAAAGAACTGATCAGTTATCTCACTCGCAAGGGAATACGTCATAATTTGACTGCACTGTACATCCCTGGGTCCAATGGAATTGCCGAACGACTAAATCGTTCTGTTGGTGAAGGTATACGTGCTATGTCATCAGTTATTTCTGATAAACAATTATGGGCAGAAGCTGTCCATGCATTCGTCTATACTAAAAACCGTCTGTCTCAAAGTGCTGCGAGTAGTCAAACATCTTAAGAAGCCTTTCATGGTGTCAAACCAACATTAAAACACTTAAAACCGCTTGGTAGAAAATGCTATTTATATATACCCAAAGCTAAACTTCCCTTGGGTAGTAAACTTCTTCCAAAAGCTGAACTAGGCGTGTTTGTTGGTTGTGGTGCTACAGAACACCACTACAAAGCTTATACTCCCTCAAACAGGCAGTTGACTATTTCTGCGGATGTTTCATTCCCTCCACTTAGGACAAGATAAGGCAAATTCTGCAAACTCTTCTACTTATCAAACAGTCAATAGCGATTTACCCACCACTACAGTTGTGCTTGGAGATCCACAAACACTTGATCTCTAAACCACTGTAGGACGTGAGAATCACTTTAACCATACTGGTTCACGTTCAAGTCCTTCGTCGTTACATGACAAGCACGAAGTTGAACCAAGTGAAAATAACTTCAGCCATATGATTCCTAAATTCATTCCTTAGCCAACTGTTATTCCTTCGGGAAATGAAAAATCCTCTGACAAAATTTCATCACTTCAAACTTGCTCATCGGATCCTTATACTTCCAAAAGAACTAGGTCAAACCGCTTAATACGACCTCGAGTGTACTCTGACACAATTTCGGGAAGGGGGGGGTTGGAAAAGACCTCGTGTGCAGAATTCAAGCTCTCGGGTTGAATCATCAAATATGATCAACGTTACCGACGAAGAAAGTGCATTGGTCGGTGTCTTAGAGATACCAGAACCCAGAATTCTAATGAAGCAAAACGTTCGACTTATTGGGCTGAATGGAAGAAAGACTTGGAAGATGAGATATCGTCGCTCAAAGAAAACAAAGTATGGCGCGTTGTACTACGTCCCACAGGACGAAACATTGTCAGTGAAAAATGGATCTTTAAAGTTAAAGGAAATTGACTCGGATAAGTCGAACGATTAAGGTGCGCTATGTCGCAAAAGGTTTCTCATAGGTTCAAGGACTAGACTATGACGAGACATTTGCACCCGTTACTCGCCTAGATTCTGTACGTTTGCTCCTTGCCATCTCCGCAAGCAAGGGATGGCGACCCAGACATCTTGATATAAAAACCGCGTTTTTATATGGTACACTTAACGAAGAAATCTTTATGGAACTCCCTGAGGGGTATAGGATTGAGAATCATGTCGCACGTCTAGACATGTGTATCTACGGACTAAGGCAATCACCACGAGAATGGTATTTTAGCCTAATTGAATACATTCTCCCTCATGGTTTTGTTTCATCCGACTTTGATTCCTGCGTCCTACTACACAAGTCAGGAAAATTGATCGTTGCAATATAAGTAGATGATATCGTTCTGTTTGGCCATCAAGGGAAACATATGGACGAAGCTGTCAACTCGCTCAAATCTTAGTTTCAGGTTAATGACATGGTAACGCTTCATCGGATTCTTGGTATACAAATTGGATATAATAATTCAGGTATTACACTTTCCCAAACTGCATATATTGACCGAATTTTAGCGCGATTTTCTATGCTAATTTGCAACACTGTCTCCACATCCATCGAATCAAACCAACGGCTGTTAGCCGTAGCTGATGAGACTAGAGGAAATACTAATCTGTATCAGCTGATGATCGGATCCATAATGTACATTGTCTCAGGAACACGAACTGACTTCGCATATACAACCTCTCACCTTTTCCAGTTTAGTTCGGATCCTTCCGTTACTCACCTCGGTGCGGCACAACGTGTCCTACGATACCTGAAAGGAACAAGGGATCTTAAATTAACCTACTATTAGGAATCTCCCTTGGTACTCAGTGGATGTTGCGATGCTTCATATGGAAACTGTCTAGATACTCGTCGAAGTTTTTTAGGTTACCTGTTCCAACTTGGTAGTCGTAAATTCTCTTGGAAATCGCGCAAGCAACAGACCGTGGCTCACTCTACTTGTGAAGCAGAATATATGGCGCTGGCAACAAAACAATTCATATAGATTGTTCGAGGTCTCCATCAGATAACTACTGAAAATTTACCTATGACTCTGTTTACGGATAACATATCCGCCATTGAACCTGCAAACAATCTAAGACCGAATGATGCAAAAAGACACATTGGCATTTCTTACCATATCACCAGAGAACAGGTCGAAACTGGAACGCTCACTTTACTTCATATCCCGTCAGGTGAAAATCTTGCTGGTATATGTACAAAGGCTCTACCAAGGCCAAGGCTATTCAATTATGCACTCTCATATTCGGTCCAAATTGAGGCGGGGAATTGAAATTAGTTTCACTAATTGGATAAGATCTGCACCGAATGCAAACCTGTTGAGCATGGATTGCTCTGGTTGGTTTCAACGTAGTGACAATTGTGAACTTGTTATACGCTAGTCCGTATTGGCTCGCAATCACCAATTGCTTTTGCTAGAGATATTTTCATGTATATATAGCGTGCTCTAGTTCGGAATGTGAGTAACCAACAATGCCCACTTTATCCCTTCTACAGCCTTCAATTGTCCCAAAGTCTTACTTGTGACTCACAAGTAAGACTAGCTCTAAGAAATTCGATGTTACAGGCTGTGCCTTACTTTGTCACTAGTTTATACTAGTAGCGATAGGGGGTGAAAGCGAGTTGGGAACTGGTCACGTGAATCAAAATAGTTGCTATGACAACTTGGACTTGTGTTGATAAAACAGCTCCTCTAATGTAACTAGATATTCTTCCTCATATGTTCAGAAATAGACAGTATTTCGGCCAGCTTACTTTGTTTACATTGTTTTGGTGACGGTCCATCATATTCGACAAGAACGCACATACCAAGTTTTTACAGATTTAAGACTCTTGACTTACGAATTTCAGGATAGGTTCCAGCGCTGATTATAGGATATATGACAGAATTCACGTATTTCATAGGTAAACCATTTCCTGTTCGTTGAAGTATTCCCTCGGTAATCATGGCAGAAGAACACAGGACACTTCTGGCCTTTATCACGGCATATTCAACATCATCTACGCTACATGAGGCACCGTGGCACAGTACATAAATAAAACTTTGAACACGCCTGTTCAATGAAAAAGGCCTGCCCAATACGAAGGAGACACAGAGAGATGCCAAAAATGTAAAGACCACGAAGCCTTTTGACGTAATGAAATTGGATCCGCAGGAACTACATTTTAGGGATTTATTCGGGAGTCTTTAAAAGACTATGATTGTGAGCAAGTATTGTAGATTGTTCCAGATCTTGAGATCAATTAGGTTTTACAACTTTGGAATTGTCCAATCTTTCCGTAAACCTTACTCCAATGGAAGTCAATGCCTGCATTATTTCTCATACATCGTATATTAAATCCCCTAGGGTCGGATGGTGCAGTAGGACACCGTCTGGGGCGTTTTCCCAAGAAGAGTCTGGGCAGCTTGGACACATGCCCCATATGGACAAGAGAAAGCTGGTTCGAATCCAGCATGACCCTTACACCACTCTCTCTCGCGGTGATAGTGTGTTCGTCGAATCATGAAAGCTTATTCAGATAAACATATTGAGATTGGAAGATTAAAGTTCAGTTGTTAGACTGGATGGATCACTTATCAATTTGGGTGGAAACTTGGAACAAGTAAGAGTCTGTTGACGGAGTGTCTGGAGATGTTAATTTCTCCCACTTCG
>JAKRRZ010000824.1:0-15867 GCA_022627015.2 Podosphaera aphanis | reverse complement strand
GCTTCTTCAATATCGTGAACGACACAGGAGACAAGGTCAGTGGCTGAGCGCTTCGGGAGTGCGCCAAATTGTTGCCTGCCAACCACGTCGTGTGTGACTGCAAGATGCGCCATTCGTTTTGCTAGCAATCTTTCCAGGCCTTTTCCTAGGCATGATAAGAGAGCAATTGGCCGCCAACCTTTAACCGTAGTTGGGTCTCGATTTGGCTTCTGTATCAGGACCACCTCGGCAAGTTTAAAACAGCTTGGGTGGGTACCGAGACGAATACAGGACCGAAAGAGTTCTGACACATATGGACCAATTGTGTCCCAGCAAGTTGCCAGGAGCTCTACGGATACTCCGTCTGCGCCGGGTGCCGTGTTTCCGCCCCCAATTGTGCAGGCACGGGCTTCTTTATCTGTGACCTCTGTGTTCCAAAGGATTCGGTTGCTGCTTTGGAGGGTGCATGTGGAGAGATCATCTGATGCTTGATGTCGTGCAAGGAGTGCATCCCGGAGGATTGTTGCTCGCTCAGCTTGGTTGGTGACTAGCCTCCCATCATGTAGAAGAGGGGGCGGCACGCTTGCTTGTCGAGGAGAAGCTGTTCGCATGAGCTTGAAGATGTCGTCCGGTGTAGTCATGCTTTCGATCTTCCGAGTCATGTGCTCCTTTTTGGCGGCAGTGATTGTAGCTCGGAGCTTTTTTGCCGTGGTGCTACGTTCTGTAGGCTCCGTAGCTACACGATGTTCTGCATGCACGGCTTTACATTCGGCTGTCCACCAGGGTGCAGCTTTAACTTTACCCCTCTTTGGCCGAGTTCCTGTTGCCTTGATCGCGTTTGAAAGATGGAAACATAGATCTTGGGCATATTTTTCAATTTTCTCATTTGAATCTAGAAGGGGAGGCGGGCGAGTCCACTGAGCAATTGCGTGGGCGTATCTTGGAAGCTTCCTTCTTGGTACCCTGATTTTTCCCGGCTCCGGGTCTATTGTTGCAGTTACAACTGGAACATACCCACGAAGAGGGAGGTGGTCGCTGGTCATGCATTCACTACGGTCCACCCAGGCCCGAGCTCCATTTATATTGGTCCACACTAGATCTAAAGTGTTCCCAGCTCGATGAGTCGGCTCGCCAATAATAAGACAAGTTAGATGGTGTCTTTCTGCCCATCTTTCTACCTCTTCCCCTTGTCCATGTGGCCTAGTAGTATTAGGTTGCCAGGCTTCGTAAACCGAGTTGAAATCCCCGGCTGCTATCGAAACCCGGGATGGAGTCCAGCCAATAAGAGGTCGGATTGCCGTCGGGTCATTTGGTGCTTTGTACACATTAAAGAAAGTGATGCCGTTAACCACTACCCAGCAGTAGTCTCCAGTTGCCGATTCACATGGGAATATCTGCGTAGCTGACACTATCCTATCGCATTTTCGTGTGTAAGTCACAGTCCTTGGTCTGATATCGATCCCACCACAAGGTATATGGCAGGTGTACCCAGGGTGTGACTTCGTAGTCTTTGTGCGTTTTCGCCACAAAGGCTTCTGAATTAGCAAAACATCAACGCCTAGCTCATAAGCTCGGGAAAGCGCGATATCCTGCGTTGCTCCTCCTCTTCCTACATTGATTGACATAAAATTAAGGGTAGGTGGGGGGCGGGGAGGGACTCGTGGAGTGCCCTTCATGAGTGCGTTTCGGGGTTTGTCTCCCCAGGGACCTCAGCGTCAGGCAAGATTGTGTCTTCTGCCAAAACCTCGAACTGATTCGAAGTTGAGAGGGCAGGTGGGCTTGCTGATTTTTGCACAGCAGCAGTAATAGCGGCGGCCTCGGCGCGCCTAACAGCAGCTTTTGCTCGAGCTACGGCGGCAAACTCGCGTTGACTGGCTTGTCGAATTGTTACCAGTTGTTCTTTGGTAACTGGGCCAGATCGAGTCGGGCGGGCCAAACAACTGCGACTGTCTGAACGGTGGGGTCCACCGCAGTTCCGGCATTTTGTGTGATCCTTGCACTCGGCGGTGGAGTGCATCTTGGAGGAACAATTCCAGCAAGCTGGTGCCCGGGAGCACCCGCGCGTCCCATGGAACTCGAGACAGCGTTTGCATTGCTGTACTGTGCGTTGTGGTTGGTGACGCACTGTGACACCCGAATCATCCAAAAGCCGGAAACCAGGTCGAGGTGCGGAGGCTTTCTCAAAGTATGCTAGCCACGATTGCTGAATGGCTCCAAGTCGACTTTTCCCGTGAGGTCGTGCCTTGAATGGAGTGGCTTTAGTGATCCGTGTGATCTCATTTATGACCATCTCCTCAGTGATCAGGACCCTACCCAAACGGGTATTTAAGGCCATGGGAACCGTAGAGATGCGTAGGACTGTTAGATCGGAGGCTTTCTCTAGCTTTGCTCCCATGGAAGTGAAAGTTTCGGCCGAATCTATCAAGACCTGACGGGTTTCTTCGTCCTTGGCTTTTAATGCGAAGCCAGTAGGAACACGGTAGACGTGCTCGATGATGTCGGAAGTGAGGCCGAGGTGCTGAGCTACAGCTTCCCGGACGCCAGCTGGGGAGAGTTGGCGCCAGTCATGATCTTTGCCAAGTCGAAGAAAAAGTCTCTCGTCTTGTCGGGGAGGAGCTGCTGTTTTGGCTGGAGCTCGGGGTGTAGATGGCTGCTTGGACGGTGCACGACCAGAGCTTGCCGGAGCAGAGGACTTCTGCTGTCCTCTTCTAGTGACAGTGGCCCATGTTGTTGACTCCGCAGCCCTTGGCTCTGCGATCATAGGCTCGAGGATCTGTATAGGCTGGCTACTTCGTGAGCCAGGTGGGGGGTTTTCCCAGAAAGTAACGTTACTAGCTGGGCGAGGTGGACGAGGAGGTAGGGTTGTCACGGCGACTCCTGATTCTGTCGACATGAATTGAGCAATTGCTGCCCGAAAGTGTGTTTTCATGGCATCTATATATTGCCTATTATCTCCGTTGGCCAGAGGAGAGAGAGCATCTTCTACACCGTAGATAGCAGTAGTGCATAGTTCGAGATTAGACGCAGTCTGTGTTGCTCGACGCTCTGCGGCTTCCGCATGTGGGCGCAGTTCGGGTGGTATAGTATTGGTCTTTTTCCGAAGACTAGAGGCAGGCTGAGAGGGGCCTGTAGTGCCTGATGTTTGTTTTTGCGCACCAGTGACTATTCTTAGTGACCTCGGTGTTTCCTTTGTCGAGGTAATTTCTTTTCCTGGCGCGTTTAAATCATTTGTCTTCTCTGTAGAAGAGGCTGTTGTCTCTTTGGAGCCATTTGAGGCCTCAGAGACTCGTTCTAAAAGTTCCTTGTTCTGAGGAACTAGGTGGATTGACCTGATATTTTCAGCATCAATCATTTCAGTGTCATTGGGGGAGGTAGACTTCCCAGGGATTCGGGCCTCTGACGCGTGGAGAGCTTTCTGATAACGCGCGAGGCCTTTAGTTTTTGAAGTCTTTTGGACTCGATATTTGGCAGAATCTGCCGCGTGATGGGTAGTTTTCACCACCGGCATTTTGGCAGACCTTGCGACGGCACACAACGAGAAGTAGGCTTTTTGTCAGTAGATAGATGGGGAAGGAAAGGAATTGGGGCATGTGGGTACATAGCGAATTCTTCTCCACGGTTCTTTTGTTTGTTTGTATTATTTAACGTCTATGATTAGGACTGAGCCTAGTCTAATTAACTTCACCCAATGAGGTAGAGGACGCCAGGGCTTACTGCACTGGTTTCTGAAAGCCCCTACTTCCCAAACAAAAAGTAGGTCCGTACTAATATACAGCGTGTATCGAGACTTAAGGCAGCTCGCAACATTTTATAGAGAAACAAATTTTTGAATAGGACAGGGCTGGAGGAGTAATCCAACTTGTGTGGACACTAGTGCATGAGAACGCCGAATAGTCTTAATAATGTGGTGAAGTTTGAGAGTTGGATGATTCAAATATCTGGGTCTACAGGTGGAAATCTGGGGCAGATTCCCGAAAAAAAATTGTTCGTTGGAGCCATTTGGTGAGTTTTTTTTTTGAGTTCTTATACCCGATCTGGCGCCTTTTGGCCCACGCAGGTGTCGACTTCGGTCAGATACAATGATGATATAGTCGTGATGAACATCATGCCTCGGATATCATTTGCAAGAATCACTACGGTTGTGGCAGGCGGCTTTTTCTTCACCCCTACCGAACTATACCATCCGTGAAACTCACTCAAGGGAAACCTCTCAAAAAACCTTGAGTTATCCAGACATGCCACCACCATCATCGTAGCTTCCCTCAGTAAGGTAAAGTCTGCTGGAGTCGAACCAGCGATCTTCTGTCTCGAGTGGAGTAGATGTTCAGGCTACCCAAACCCTACTTGGAAGACCGGCCTGGATGGTATACCACTACACCATCCGACCCCATTTGGAGAGTTTAATAGCCCGTTTTACTGTGCCGAAGAAGGTGTCAACATCTGAGTGGGCCCTGGGTGCTTTGGGTGTTTTGGGAGGTCTCAGAAGTGGCAGTCTACAATATTAAATATGTTTAGGGGACTTACGATCACCGCAGCTGCAGTATAAATAAGCATTATCATAGTTGAAGCGTTCGTGGTAGGTAGCAAAGTCACCATGACCCGAGCTGGAGGCAAAAATGTGCGCGATGAGGGACCTGGGCAAGGAAAGCTCTGCTGGGCAAGTCTCTGAGATGCCAATCTGAAGATCCCTGTATGACTGAGGAGAATGTATCTCCCAATATTCCTTCAGAGCTACGCTTGATGACTTTTTGATCCATGCTTTAGCTGAATCTAGGGATAATGAAAAGGAAATTGGCGGTGGCATAGACAGAGCTTCCTTAGCGGCAGTATCTGCTAGCGTATTGCCTAAAATACCGGCATGGCTGGGGACCCAAGGGACCTTGACTTCACCTGGTTTGGTATGACGGAGACGAATTCGGTTTGGCCAGCATGATGCTTTGTTTGCGAAGCTTGAAAAGACCATTTGCGAGGAGCAGATTGGGGTTGAAAGGAGATGTCGGGCGACTCTCAAGTTATCAAGCAGTACCCACAGATTATTAGCAAAACGGGAAGATGGTAGTAGCAGCGCTGATTCCAGTGCTAGTAGTGCTGATGTGGCCTCAGCGTCGAAAGTGGTGAGAGTGGGACTGAGGGGGATGGATTTCCGGATCAGGAGACGACCTGCCTGGAATATAACTATTCCGGCTCCTACTCTGGGCCCGGTTTCTGTCTCGGTTATGGCAGCATGTGAGTAGATAACTATATTCGGTCGGAGGTGTTCGTCGCGGTTCCGTGATGGGCGAGCGTAAACCCGCACGTGACGCGCGTGTTGGGTCTCGCGCCGCTGGCGACTACGCGTGGGCAGCTGGGATACCCGTTCGGCGCGTGCACCGGCAAGATCCCTCTCGATAGGCAAAATGTGCGCCTAACAGCGCTGCACTCGTATTCGCAATCATAGTCTCGTCCTTCCTTAGTCGCGACGAGTCGAGGAGTCGCTGCGGACGTGAAGGGCCGACGCAGGCGACTTCAGATGGTTCGGCGATAGAAGGGTCGAATAATAAAACGTTAATCGAGGCCCTTCCATGACACGCCCAATCGCGCTTGCCAAAACATCTTCTGCAAATCGAGAACTCTATGTCATCGCGAGCGTTTCAGGTAAATGTAATCCCTTAATCCATTTCCAACCTAAATTCGCATTATGCTTAAGGGGCAAGCACTGTTCTCGTATTACCAAATTGCGACGCAATAGTGTTTTTTAGTCTCTCCAAGTCATGCCGATCCAGGATCATAGTGTGAATGCGATTGAAGGGCAACATGGGGTAAAAAGATACACATGCTGAATGAAATTATGACGCTTTACCTATGTACTAGTAACGTTTGAATCGCGGTGCTTGGGTGAGAATGATAGAGAAGAGGACTTAAGTAAATTATGAAATCGCTAAAAACTTGTAGATACACATTCAATTCGTTGACAGGTTCCCCCAAACTAGCCTCATTCTAAGTATACACAGCGCTCGCTTTAGATAAATTATTCGTTGATTTTGGCCAATATACTGTTAAAACCTTTAGCACTTATCCGTGTAGAAACGGCAAATTTGCAGGGAGATCGATGAATGACGTTGATGGAACGGAAAACTTACTCATGGTCCTTAAATAATGCGTATTCCTCATCTCCAACCTTGACTGGAGAGCCGCCATACTTGCAAACGGTTAGCATATATAGTTATCTTCGGCGTTATACATTAATTTCGTTCCTCCGATAGGATAGCGAGAAGGTAGATTTGATGTTCCAATTTCTTTTGACTCGACTAGACGACGTAACTCCGGGTGGCAATGTGTGGAGCTACTTACTTGTGGAATGAGGACCTTGTCTCCAACCTTAACACCACACGCGACTCTCTTTCCGTCTTTATCTAGGCCTCCTGGCCCAACGGCAAGCACGCGAGCCTCATTGAGCTCTTTGACACTGCTCTCGGGTAGTAAGATACCACTTGCAGTTTTGGCCTCCATCTTGATCCTCTGAACTAGAACGCGATCAAGCAGCGGGGCAAGCGACTTGATGGATTTGAGTGCAGTAGACTGATATTTGCGATGGTGAGTCAGCGAATTGCATCTTCTCCCGTCATGGTAAAGAGAGGGTGGGATCCGGCAGGAGAAAGCGTGGTAGGAGAAGAGATTCCAGACGTACCATGTTTGAGATGAATACTAAATCCGATCAGCTCGAAGGCAAAAATGAAGTTTACAGGTTGGCTCAGTGTTGGTCAAGAAGTTCGGAAGTCGAGTTGTGGCAAATTTGCTCGCATGATCATGGAAGATTCTGGATCAGGTCTGGCGCTGATTAGTAAGCTATGAACATAAGATTCTTCCTTTGATAGAATTTTGCAGAACATTACCATCATTTAAACATAGGAAAAGTTAAATAAGAAACTTTACGGATTCAGTTTATTAATTGTCGTAATAATCATATTCTTAGGAATGGTAAGTACATGTTCAGGCCTCATTGCTCGAACAGGTGGCTCATACTACTAATCGCGGGCTACTTGGGCAGCCTACCTAATTATAGGTAAGCCTCAGCTGGATACCAGGGACTGCGACCGTTGTTTTTCCAGAATTTAGAAAGAATATGGCAATGCCCAGTACGTGTAATTATGAGCAATATCAGATTAATGACGCTGCTGCTATTGATTTTTATTATTTTTATCTTTCAAATACTATCTCGAGTCTTTTTGAACACAGATGTAAAATGCAAATACAATGTGTCTCTCATTTTACAGCTACAGATTTCTCAACAATCTGTACATGAATGCATGACTGAAAACAAAAAGGCAAGTGTTTATCTTTCTTGCGAAGATATTTGAATCGCTATATCGGTTCAGAATTGTATAATTAACAAACTTTGAGCTCCTATCTCTGCTAACTTCCATAAGTTGGAACCGTCCCACTTCGCAATTGGCTCAGCGTTTAAACAAAACTAAAAATCTACATGAAATTTCCTGTAGAGCAACGGCTTCAGACAGGTTCCCAAACGCCATACCATTAAAAGACGCCGACTTCCGTGATACGCCTGATCCCAGAGTGTCCTACTTTTTGCCTTATCGCCTTTCCCTTGCTCTCGATTTTTCTCTTATCTTCGTCTTTTCGCCATGAGATTGATGCTTGATAAAAGGTAGTGATGGAGGTTCCAATATGTGGGTATGACCGGCTCCTTTGATAATGTTACCTCTAAAATCCATACCACAAATTGATGTACCAGTAACCCATGGATCATCTAGAATCTCAGACATTATCGCTCTTTTCTTCCAGTCAATCTCTAGCATTCGGCCAATTATTGGTCGAGTTTCTTTCGGAAGTAGCCGTAAAAGTCGCCATGGGCCCTTTAAAACTTCTGTCTTTTTCTCCGGCTCGTTTAAAGGCCGACTTGACTGTGGCATACTTTGAGATTTAGGAACAGGATTAAGATTAACGGTTTCCCCTTGGACGTTTGGAGATAGAGAGAAGTTTGTGCTTATTTCAGTTCCCGGTGTAGGAGGAGACGAAAATAGTTTGTACGAACTGTCGCTTATTCGAGGGACTTTCCACGGAAACCTGCGTAGAGACATGCAACAGAAAATAATAGCTAGGGACCATATATCTGTCGGCTGTGGATCATATTTTTTCCCATCATAGACTTCAGGAGCAAGGTAAGGGTCAGAGCCAACGATACCTAAAAATTTTAGCGTTGAATTATGTTGATCATATTATGAGCGACATACCGGTAGCTTGGATTATACCAGTTTCAAAAGGATATTTGAAAACACTAGCACTACCGAAATCAATGATTTTCATTATACCATGCTCGGTAACTACCACATTATCAAGCTTCAAATCTCGATGCGCAAGTCCCATACCGTGTATGAAAGTTACGCCATTTAGTATCTGTAAGAAGGAACAATTAATCTCACTTCTGGTCATTTTCCCCGTCATGACAATCGCAAAGAGATCGAAAGGTGCATATTCCATAACCTGGAACCATTTTCCTCTTTCTGTTACAATATCCAGAGTCTCGATGATATTGGCGTGATGAAGGGTTGAGCCAATGCAAAATTCGGCAGTTACTTTCTTGGTGTATTCTTTGTCCGTCTCATGTGAGTGCTTTGATCTGAACTCCTTGACTGCAAAAGCTTTACCGTCAGTGGCTCTTTTCATCAATCGAACTGAACCACCAGCTCCTTCTCCTAGGACTTTGCCGAACTTTCCGTATTTTGAATTAAGGATATGTTCCTCACCGAAGGGCAACTGATGGGAGCGCCGATGTAGAGCCTGGATGGTTCTATGTTTTAAATTTCCAGCTGTTAAAGGCGTTGGTAAACGTTTTAATTTCTCGCCTCCATTTCGTTTAAAAAAACGTTTCAACTCTACTACTGATCCATGTTTCTGAGAGGCAAGTGAGACACCTTCGCTATGATTTGGTGATCGATTTCGAGAGCCAACCTTTTCGTATCTGCTTGGATCTATTGGAGACTTTAGTGATCGTAGGGGAGATAAAGAAAATATGGCGGCGCGGCTTTTTGATTCAATAGCTGTGAACTTAAACCTTGCATCCAAGGTATCGAGATTCTTACTCTGAGGTGCTCGCTTATTCGCAGCATATGGATCATTAATATCGCCAGGAGGTGTAAAAGGTTGACTGAAAGTAAATAAGGCAGATTGTCTTGGTGGACTAGAGTTTCGAGGGTGGCCTACTGAGTCTGCGGAAGGAATAATCAGTGTTGAGCCATTGAGCGAGTTCGAGGATTCTTCGAGAGCGGGAATTATCGACGTCCCATCCAATAGAGGCGATATACCTAGAGGTAAACTTTCGCGACTGGGGACAGCAGGAGAGGTATAAGGTGAAGATATCTGAGGGGTGACAGCTGCGTGATCCAGCGCAGCTTCCATCACAATTTTCTGTGATCCATAATTTATACCCGTGTCCATAGTGTCCCGGTCTCGCGACCTTGTTGCCGCAGGAGTAATGGGCGGTGAATGCATCGAAGAGCGCTTTTGAAATTATTGCGACGAGGCGCCACTAATAGGGGTGTATATGTCGGGCTAATGTGTCTCTACGGAGTCATCTTATGATTTTACCTATAAGATGATTAAAATGAGTTATTTTCTGGTTCAAGAAAATAGAAAGGTGATAGTCGTAGATGTTAAGTTCTTAGGTTTATTTTAAATAGAGAAAGAAATTGCTAGGGGTTATATCATCTTCAAAAATGTTCCCCATATCTCCACCTACTTGCTCTCAATCTAAATGATAAGAAATCGATGTGGTTAAAATAAATAAAAAGGAGAAGTACTAACATACCCACGACGCAGGAAGAGAAAGATGTTTACTCTTCGTAAATATCACTTCCTTTGCTCTTGATAACGGAATTTCGCATCCAGTGTGAAGTCGGGTTCAGGAGAACTTTTGTTATAGGATAGGTCTCATCCTTGGTAAGATAGAACCTGTGAATGAAGTTCTCACTGGAGATCTAGAATCAAAGATCAAAGAATTGAATTTAGAGGTTGCGGGAAAAGGCAAAGTTATGTGTGAAAATAGACCTACGGATATCGTGCATGTGTCCGGGTCCCTCCCTTATGACCAGGATAGGATAGATAGACTTACCGTATCGGCTTAGGAAAATAATATCTTGGCCTTACATTTTGTGCGGGGATTTATTATTAAAATAAATTTTGGTTTAACGTCCCTGCTTAGTCTAACTAAGACTTTGTAAGGCGAATTTACGTGTGTTGATGATTGACACGGCTATTTTAAATACATGATGATAGGTTTGAAGCTCTCATTTTTTCTATTCTCCCGTCCACTCTTCCATCGATTTCCTTCATCAACTGGCTCAAAGATGTCCTCTTCACCTTCTTCGAGGGCCCGGTATAGGTAGGAGCTTGGAGCAGCAGCGGTGATGAATGGCAAGGAGAAGGAAGAAACATTCCGTGAATTATGTTAGAGGGTCCTCGGAAAAGATGAGACAAGTGATTCGGTAGGTACAGGGAGAACAGGGAACGCGAAGCGCTTCAGATGGTTGACTGACTTAAGTTTTATGCAAGGAGATTTGATATGGCGACGGAGAGGTTTAAACCACATGTAAACGTGCACTAAGTGGTGGAGCACAAGATCCGTGGAAATTCATCTGATGCAAAATCACAATATTTATAACACTCATACATGTACGTGCATATCTAGATATTGCGAAAGATGATGGGCGGAAGGCGAAAGGCGAAAGGCACAAATTCCAAATTTCGGGGAATTAACACTCCGGCAGCAGCAAACCTTTCCTTTTTATTCACACCACGGACCCTCTGAAAAAAAACATTAATTTAATGTTCCTATACATTAAAATAATGGAAGGCGCACTATACATTAAATTAATGTACATATACATTAAAAAGCCGTCCGGAGGGTCTGTGGTGTCAGCCGAACTACCTACGTGTATCAAATTTGCACATAATCACAGTCCTCTCCCCCCACCTCGCTTCGCCTGCTCTACTCCAATGCGTCTCTTCTTGCTCCCTAATTTCCTCTTACTTTCTACTCCGAGACTTATCCCTTACGAATTTCTCGATTCATGATTTCATATTTTTTCCCTTATCATCATCAATGACAGGCGATGTGACTCTGTTTACGGTCCTTTGACGACCAGAATCCGCCCTAAGCCCCCCTTAAACCCCATACAAGGCTGAAGCACGTAAATATAGTTAGTGCATGTTGCAGCTAAAATAAGTAATCACCCGGCAACAAATGCGAAACCGCTAGCGGCCGGATACGTGCATATTGACATACAGTTCGACCGGGGTAAAGGTTGTTGAACCTTAAATGTCGATTATACATGCATCCTCCTACGCAAAAATGGCTTCATACTCCTAAAACGTACTAGTTATGCTGATTTGTTATCACACCGTGCCCAAATTCTGTTACTTCAACATTTCATCCCCGACATTGCCGTCTGCGATATCGAAGGCAACAAGATTCTACCCACTCCGTCTAAAATATTTAGAAAAAGAGTCGCGAATCTGCGGAGTCTTCAAGCTCAAGGACCTCGCCACCAAAATCAGCCGCGACATCGAACAGTCGCCTTCCAAACTCACAAAGAGATGGAACTTTCACTCCAAGAGATTGCAAACCATCTGGACTCCTCCATAAAACGATCACAGTACTCTTTCAATCGTTGTCATCTTGCATGTGCTAGAATTCCAAGTTACTCTCCGTTATTAAACAGCATTCAAGTTGATGAACACGCACCTTATATTTTCGAGATGGACACTACACGTCCTGTAAGCAGCAATCGACCTGTTCTCTAAAAAAGAGCTGTCGAGAAGAAGTCACCCGAAAAGACTCAACACAAAGAGATACGGACGTTGGATCTCCCTGTGTATGCCTTTGTTGAGCGCTGCGATGAAACTAAGGAAGATAGAGGGTGTTAATAAAATATATTCAGCTCTGGTTGCAGTTTGGATCAACTTGGATAGAATATTTGCTAGTTTTTATCTGCTATTCTCTTCTGTTGAAAATAGCAGCTCCGATTGGGGCTCCAAGTAGAAATAATAAGGTTTAATAAAATATCCCGCCCAGGAATTATCCCATACAAAAAGAAATTCTGCGCCGAGGGGCGTTCCTGAGTTAGGTAAAGCGTAGCAGGGATAGTTATATGATTGAGTATTTAACACCACATTAGGTTCGATTCCTGAAGGTGCTTGTACAATGGTGTGTTGGTGTCACTTCTTTTTCTGGGACTTGTTATGGATTTCTGGCAAATCACTCCTTGATTTAGAGATGATCTACACTTCAAGCCCAGTCGTTTATGCAGGCTAACTAAGTTTACCCCGGATAGACTGTTATCGCCCATGGAAGCTAATGTACTACTATGTCACCCAAGCATAGTTGTAAAAAGTTAAATCTCAACCCCAAAAAGATGCATTTCTCAGGCTGGCTTGCAGAAAAAATAAAGGTGAATAACAGACCTGTACATTTTTGCCTACTGCTATTGGAATGTGGCTGCAAAACTTGAACTGATTGTGCGTTAAATGCCTCACTGTAGCTGCAGCATTGGGCGTCAAATGGGTTCCCTCGACAGAAATTTCAGAATGGGAGGCCCAGCCGATCGGCGCAGTGTTTTACATTTGGATAAAGTCTTGTAACCGTCAACCGACCACCAGCGGCCAGTAGTAAACAAGACTTTCTCGTAGCTGCATGGACGGTTCTCCTGCATGCCCCTGCAGTAGACGCATCAAAGATCCATATTTTAGGTTTGAAAATTTGACTTTTTACAACTACAGTTTTTTTTATTTAAGATTATTGTCCATTTGAGTCAACGACTATTGACAGACATGTAGGTCCTCTCTGCCTACAGGCAAAAGACACGTATTCCTCAAGTAGTATGTTCTTCCCTATGCCTCCTCCGCGGCCTCTGTCAAACAGTAATACCCCCACAGATCTTCATTCGAGTACACACTTAGAGGAGCCTTTAACCCATCATTATCTTCCTTCTCTAGCTAACTAAACGAAAGCCATTTGCGGGTGTGTAGCTGCCGGGGAAAATCTACCAAAACACCACTGGGTGCGGGGCTCCCCTACTACTGACATCAGGACTAAATCCGAAGATATAGCCACCCTTTTGAGGCGTTCAGAGAGGCCGTCCAGCCGGGCGCAGCAGACCTATGTATACCTAAGAGAACCTCACTCTCCCTTTCTAGCCTCCCCTGATTCGTGCCTCAGGACAAATCGAGGGCCGTGATAGGATGTCAGAAAAGTCTTGGTCGAGCGTTACAACTACAGTTGAACCTGTCTAAATGCAAACCCTGGATGGAAAAAATCTTGCACTTGCTCTGATTTTGCATTTACACCACGGACCCTTCGGACGGCTTTTTAATGTATATATACATTAATTTAATATGTGGTGTGCCATCCATTATTTTAATATATATAAGCATTAACTTCATGTATATAAACAATAATTTAATGTATGTAAACATTAATCTAATGTTTTTTTTCCCGAGGGTCTGTGGTGTTAGGAAAAAACTCTGTAAATTGTAAAAAGCTGACTAATCCTTGGTTCTGCATTTGCACACAGAATTTTCCCAAGACATTTGGAAGTATATGTACATGTAATCAATTACATACTAAAGCAGAAAAGTCCAACTTGAGACATTTTTACGTCCGCATGTATTTCATTAGAGTTCTACACGATTGTTCATATATACATGTACATCTTCATTCATATAGGCTTAAAGAGATAATGAATACTTGTTCGTCATTTCGAGGATATCCTCTTCCATTTATAACTTTCAATTAGGGTATCAATTGGCTTGAGATCAGCATCAAGAGACATTCCTATTTGAGAAGAATGGTGAGCGTAATCATATGTTAGTGCAAGTTCTGTATTAATCAGTGATGTAGATTGACCCATAATTTGATCTACATATAGGCACGTGCATGATCCCCCTGCATTCTGCAAAATTTAGAGGCGCAAAATATTTGGTAGCAAAAAGTTCAGTGGACCTTTTTTTTGCGCATTCAGACAGGTTCGACTGTACTGCAGTCAAACCTCGGATAACTTAGTCCCGCATAACTTTAATCCTCACAAAACTTTATACTTTTTGCTAAACCGACTCGGCTTGCTGCGAATATCTTTAATCTTGATATCTTTACTGAATTTACTGGAAATACAGTTTTGAGAGGGAGGTTATTTGTAGAACATAGCTTAAATAAGCCATCTATCTAGGGTATTTTGGGTTCCAGATGAGTATCTAATCTCATTCTGGATGCGTTTCAGGTGCCTGTAAACTTCCAAATCTTTCTCCTTGGAAATATCGAGAAGAGATATCACTATTCCTAGAGATTCATGTCTTTTCGTTCTACTAACTTGGGGTATTTTCTCAGCCAGCTCTTCTTGCTCTTCTTCTTCCTCTGGCAATTGAACAATTTCAATTATTTGATTATCGTCCAATTTCTCAATCGCTCCTTGATCCTCTTCAGTTGGATTGAGAAAATTTGCAATTGACATTGAATTTCGGACTGCTAATCAGCTAAACGCTTCGTGAAGTCTCAACTCAATTGGTTGTGCATCAGCTTCTAAAGTGTGCAAAGTATGGTTCGGAATGCTTTCTTCAAACAATCCAGTATTTTTGAAACAGTTGCTAATCGTCTGAGTCAAATCTCCTTCCAAGTTGCTAAGCTCATCTTCATTGCTGTAAGCTGGTCAAATTTGTAGAAATTTTCCAGGCCTTGATCAACTTGATCAAGTGCAACTTGAAGATGATAGCCCTGTTTATAATGTGGTTTATTTTCATGTGGTTAGGTTTTACGTGATTCTCACTAAAGTAACGCAAAAGTGGGACATTTCACTTAACTTTAATCCTCTCAGAGCTTTATTTTTCTGCTTCGACCGACGAGTTAAGTTATCCGAGGTTTGACTGTAGTATGCTTGGGGGACATGCTATGCTACAGGCCTAAAGGTTGTATAACCTCAAATATCGATATTACAGGCGTCTTCCTAGTGTATTGTCGCTTAATATTCCCAAGAAGGCTAGGTAATTTATTCCCATTCCACTGACTCGAACAACGTCGACATCATCACACACAACTGATAATTAACTTCTGCCAACATCAACTAACTCAATTTAGAACAACGACACATTTATCCGGTTTTCCCTATTAATGAAAGATGTTTCCCGTAATCCATGGTGGACGTTCCAGCTGCAGAGCTTGAGTCACGACTAACAAATTATTGATAACTGGTGGACACTACGCACGCACGTTGAAGGGGAGAAAAGTAAGCTCAATTTACTCTAAGACATCATTTCTAACCAAGAATTTTAGCCCGGCAATGAGTAAGATAAATGATACCTTTCAGCCAAGTGAATTGATATTCTAGGGATCATTCTCTAGGTCACAAAAAGCCTCCACCTTATCTTGGAAGAAGAGCTTGGCAATTTATCTGATATTCAATAATGAAAGGCAGTCAAACCTGCTCTTCCGACGACTTTTCACGGCGTCCGTCGCCTTGTCTCTAGAGGCACGATGGGGACTTGCACGCAGCAGTGATAGTCCTGAATTAGCCTAGATCGAGACAGAGTATCTGGAACTCCAATAACTCAGAGGTGGATTCGGTAAGTCAATCACCGTCCTCTCGATACCAACTCAATCGGCTTCTTCCCAGAAGGCCTGAAAAGTGACAGGCTGGCTTTACCTGATGTGGACGGGTGAATTATCAATATACTATTGCCCTGGATCATCCCAGGCCTACCCATCTGTTGAGATTTTTTGAGAATATAATTCCATCCTTGGCAATATCACGCGCTTCTTGCACAAGTGGTTGTTGGAAGCCAAGAGAACTCTTCAACATAGCGTTATACTTGTGTATTTACCTGGCACATGTATTATGGAGAGTC